>JAYMGJ010000208.1:0-47329 GCA_037178675.1 Scleroderma bovista | reverse complement strand
TTTGGGCCTGCCAAATTGCTAGTAGCCGCTGCGCCGCTTCTTCGTGTGAGATGTGGAAGTCGTTCACTAGTGGTTGTCGCGCTGGAAGAAAACGGTCTAGTCCGTAGTCCGGTGGGAGAGAGTCGTGAGGATTCTGGGTGATGTTGGGCATATCGTCCAGGGTCGGGCTGAGAAAACGAATGTGAAAAAACACAAGGAAGGTGGTTGCGCGAGTACTACTAGCGGTACTACGGACTGATTACTGGTGGAGAGAGCGGAAGACAAGGAGAAGATAACTCCGCTTCCGCCTCTCACGCATAGACTAACTCCTACGTCGCTCTCGTGCCTCATCTTACGTAGGCCGCCATCTCTGGTCGGCATCTGGGAGAACACGGCCCGAATACTCCCGAATTAATTATTTATAATAACCCGATTCTATTTTTCCCCGCCGACAAATTTACCTCCGAGCCCGTCGTGGACGACAGCCTCGACGACGACAACGACGACAATGCTTCCCAAAGTCGCCAACCATCTCTTTCTGCACACCTCACGTGCAGTCGCACTGGTTCAGAACCAGTCGGGCACACTTCGTAGCGTCCTTCAATACCAGTCATCTGGCTCGACCGCTTCATGGGGTGCAGGCGCAGGCTCGTCGTGGGGCAGCGCTGGTCATGGAGCCGGTCCTGGCGGAGCAAAATTCAATGCTGGTAGTAAATTCTACACCGGATACACGGTCGGTGCTCTCTGTCCATATCTTTTGTACGCTAACATGCACAAAGGGCGCGGGTCGCGCAATTACACAAGCAAACACGTCCACTAGCCAGGAACTCGCCAAGGACGACGACAGAGAAGACACCCCATCATCATCCATCAAGTCGCACCAACCACCCTCGCGGTCTTCACGCTCTCTCGCTCGCCGTCATTCGTTTTCTCTTCCACCAGGCCGTCGCGATCATGAACAGGAAACTGGCGCGGGCGTCCTGCAGACAGTCCAGACACATCTCCGTGCACGGCATACATTTGCTCCGGCAGCAGAACAGGAGCAGTACCGAGGGAAACTAGAGCCCCCTGATACCGAGGATCATTCGTCAAATCAACCCTTCGAGGCTACCGTCGAAGAAGCACTGGCTGCAAACGATGTCCCACGAATAGCGCAGATAATCACACAACTTGCAGATCGCGACCACCAGGTACAGAAGAGTTTGCGTGCTCTTGAGGGACGCACACGCCGACGGAGACTGCGTGCACGTAATCCAGACGATGCAGCGTTGGAGGCAGCGGATGCGAAACAGAGGGAAGAACTTCTAGCGGAGGACAACTTCCGCAGAGCTATGTCCATATTCGACGTTGCATGCACGACACACGTCCAGCAGGGTTCCTCCCCGCCTGGATATTCCCTCGCTTCCTGTTTCCCGACTTCGGTGTATCATACCCTTCTTCGCTCATGTTCGCACCACTCTTCCATCGACGGTGCCATTCGTATGTATTCGTTCCTCGAAGCCCGCGCCCGTTCGTCACGCTCGCAGGGGAAGTCATTCTACCCTACCACGTTGGTATTTTATTACCTTCTCAGCACTTATGTCAACGCCAGCGACCTTGATGGGGCCAAAGAGGTATTCGCCGAGTTCAACAGTCTATGTGCCAGGGGCCAAATTGGCCACTTAGAGACGGGGCCGGCGGTAAGGGTATGGAACAGGATGATGGAAGCCTATTTCAGGGCTGGACAGCCCGCTGGGGCTCTGCGTCTCCTCGAGACCATGATGGACGCCAAAAGCACTGATACCCAAGGTATTTAATTCCCCGTGCTTCGAATTTATAGCTCACCCATTAATTCCTGCAGCGGAAAAGACTGTCATTCCAAGTCCTGCATCGTCGACATTCACGACCATCATCAACGGCTTCTGCAATCCAACCCCAAACACCGCATCCGGATCGCCACCCGAGCCAGACATTGCCACTGCGCTCTCTTGGTTCAATCGCCTGCTTCTACAGCCTACCGCGGCCCATGACTCATTCGTTTCTACTCCTGAACCGACGCGACCAGACCAAACAACTTGGAATGTGATGCTTGACGCACTCTCACAAGCATCTACCTCGGACAAATCTCGCATCCACGATCTCAACAAGTTATTCGAAACTCTGGTTGAATGTGCCCCCAAAGACAAGTTGGACTCCAAGTCCCTACGGTCAATGGTGCTCGATGCCAACCTGCGTTTCCTGGAGCAAGCAGTTTTGCCGGACGACGAGGAACTCGCCCGCTCCTCACTTTCGTTCGTTGCGCAACAAATCTCACCTAACAAGGACATCTTGCCCTATATCCTTCACATCGCAGAGTGCTCGAATAATCTGACCCGCTTATACCATCACTTCGTGCGTTTTGGAATGGCTGAGCAGGCGTGGAAGCTAGCGAAGACATTGGTGGCCGAGGAGTCGGCGGTGATCGGAAAATCGTTGACGGAGGATGATAAATCCGCGGCCAGGATTTCCTCACACCTCCTCACCAATGTCGTCCCGCTCGCTCTTGAGGCGGTTGTTTCCTCGTCTCAGGAACCTCTCTTGGAGACTGTAGAACTAATGCGGTACACTGTATCCGAGGGTGTGGTCCCGACGCCTTTGATGGCTCCGTATCACCTTCATGCCTACATCGTTGCTCCGAAGGAGGCAAAACGGTCACTGACGACGAACGACTACGAGATCCTGTTGTCTTGCGCTCTCGTGCTTCCCACTCAACTCTCGCACGACGACCTTTTCCAGGGGTGTGCATACCAGTCCCTCGCAGGGTTACTCCAAGCAATAAATACCGCTGACGCCATTAGCCAGGTGACCTGTGTGTCGGATGGAGTACTCACAGCTGTCGCAGAGGCGCTCTACGCAACTGACGATGGTGAAATAGTCGACCTTTTGTTCGGAGACCTACCTCACCTTCATCGCTCTAAACCTCGTTCTCCCACCCCCACCCCCACACCGTCTGTCGCCGTGTCCCCTCCCCCTGCACAGGTCATCATCGACTCCGAACTCAGTCGCCACGTCGACGAATGGTCTCCAACGCATCGTTCGCTCACTGTGCATGATGGCTACGCGCGCCTCCAATCAGCTTTATCGGCGGATTCTACAAGGTACCCTCACCCCATTGTCCTCGGCCGCCTCATCAACGGCCTTGGCCGCACACACGACATCCCTGCGCTCGAATCGGTCTATTCCATTGCCCAACAAGTCCTCTTTTCGCCTTATTTCTTCGCCAACCCCGCCTGGCAGACCGAGGCGTGGTTCCAGATCGAGGACCAGATGATCGTCGCGCATGCTCACGCCGGTGATATGGAGGCCGCTTATATGCACCGCGACCGCATCACCGCAGCTGGCGGCGTCCCCTCTCCTGACGCATTCGGATCTCTTATTGAGTGTATGCGTGACACCACTGACGACACATCCAATGCACTGGACCTCTTCACTGACTCATTGTCGCTCGGGGTAAAGCCAAATGTGTACCTCTATAACACCATCATCTCCAAGCTTGCCAAAGCACGCAAGGCAGATCATGCGCTGGTCCTGTTCCGGCAGATGAAAGACGACAAGTTGCGTCCTTCGTCGATCACGTATGGTGCGGTCATTGCGGCGTGTGCCCGTGTAGGTGATTACCAGACCGCCGAGCAACTTTTCGAGGAGATGGCGAGCCAGCACAATTTCCGGCCTCGGATCCCGCCGTTCAATACTATGATGCAGATGTACACGCACACCAAGCCGGATAGGGAGCGCGTGTTGCACTATTATGATTTGATGTTGAAGGCAGGGATCAAGCCTTCTGCGCACACTTACAAGGTGATGGTCCTTAATGAACTATTGTGCCATTCTTCTGACGCATCCCTTTCAGCTCTTGATAGACGCATATGGAACCATAGAGCCGATCAACGTAGAGGCTATGGAAAAAACATTCAAGCAGATCGAGTCGTCTGCTGAAGTTGCACTTCAAGGTACCCACTGGTCAGCGCTCATCAACGCATACGGCTGCGTCTGCAAAGACCTCGACAAAGCCATTAACATCTTCGAGTCCATCTCGTCGCGTCCTTCCTCCCGCCGTAGCACCCTCCCAGACGCCGTCACTTACGAATCACTTATCAATGTACTCGTCACGCACAAGCGTATGGATCTCGTTCCTAGCTACCTCTCAAGGCTGCAAGCGACGGGCGTGCACATGACGGCGTACATTGCGAACCTGTTGATCAAGGGCTACGCCGCTGCAGGCGATATCGAGGAGGCACGGAGGGTATTTGAGAGCTTAGAGGATCCGCCTAGCGGCGTTGCTGCTCCCAACAACCACGTCCCTCACAATTCCGCATCCAGCTCTCCCCTGTTATCGCCTGGGCCCTCGTACAGAGAGGTACGTCGGTTTCGACTAAACAAATGAGTTGCTCCGTTCTGATGGCTCTTTTCGTTGCAGCCATCGACGTGGGAAGCCATGTTCCGTGCTGAACTTGGTAATGGGAATCGCGATCTCGCCGTCGCTCTCCTACACCGGCTACAAGAAAGGTACGTGGCAGTCCGCTAGAAGGACATATACGGTCTTACTCATGTCTATGTCCACAGACGATTCCCAGAGGCAGTGTATGAGAGGATACGCGGAATCATGCTCGACGACTCTGTTTCGCCCTGGGTACAGTCACCTGCCTCACAACCACAGTGAACCCTATAATATTTTACATCGACTGGTTTCATTGGCCGGCAGGATCCAAGAATGGACGAACGCGGTAGTATGCTTTTATTTTAATGATTTATGGGCCATCAGCAGGGAGAACCAAAAGTATATGTTTCGATCTAACCTATTCACTCAACAATGATATCTTGCACGCATACTGTACACTAGCTTGACGACCTGTATCTTATACACAACCGATGACAGACTTCACTGGGGTTTGTTATGGTCCCCCCGCACTAAGCCATTTTGAAATCCAGGACAGCAGTGTCACAAAGATCGTATGCCTTCTCGAGGCCCAAACCAGCTGCGGCACTAAGATTATTTTATACGCATTAGGTTGTAGAGTCACAAGCGTCTTACGCAAGATCTAGCAATCCAGTCACCCAGATGGCGCTCCTTGCCGTTGGTAATGATCAGTATGTCCAAGTCTTATTGGCATACAAAGGGATTTCCTGCTCCGAAGCCAAGCAACATCAGTTCAGGAGCGTACATAATGGTCAGCGACCAATGGAAAACGGCGCAGAATAAGACCCGGGAGCACGAACAGCACCAATTCCCGTACTTTTCGCATCAGGATCTGAGCGACAATTAAATTTTCCTTCAATGCTTGCCATACTGTTCCTGTTATCTCTTGCATGATGTCTCGCCTACCTGCATTATCCTCCTCCCCCCCTGCTCCTTGCTTGAGGTAAGCACATAGGGCATGCTATTATCTCCGTCCACACTGACACCCTTCACGAGGGGCAATTCACCCAGGACGAGAACATCGAGCGAGGCAGCAATGGAGCAAAAGGCTGTCGGCGATCCGAAGAGGTAGTAGTGGGGGGTGGCACAAGAGGGGCAGACAAAATACGACTGATTCAGGATCATTCCTGTAATCGTTCAATGCGGTACTAAGATGCAGGAAATACAGCAACGTGTACATCACGCACCGGTACGGCGACTTTGCAAAACATGGATTACCCCAGTGGACGTCCGTCAAAGCAACATCCTGAGACGTAGAGGAAATCACCGCACTGCCTATTGGAAAACACATTGCATTAAAGCATACCAACCTTGTGAATTGGCGCACATCTAGTCCAGAACCCTCTCCACCATCGCGCCAGTCCACTTCAAATAGTAACTGCTATACACCTTGGCGTGACGGACCTGGCGCAGACTTGGGAAGGAGGTAGCCTATGGACATGGCCGGTTCGCATGGCTGGTGATGGGAATGATCGCACTCGCTGAAAACAAGGGCTCAGTTGGTCAGGATGTGGGGGGGGGGGGGGGGGGGGGGGGAGAAGTAGGGGCATACCAGATGTCAACGGCGGCTCGTCGGTGTGTCGAAGACCCATCAGTGTTGGCACAGACGGCACAAGTATATCACGCCCATACATATACGCTGTCCAGGCGACGTGGGCTCCTGCATGGCGAGAGAAACTGCGAGATCTGTGGGGCGTACAAATGAACCGGTCATCTTAGAGAAAATGCATTTGCGACGGTGCTTTTGCCAACCGTGCCACGGCCGTTGCTACCCACGACTGCAATACGCGTCGTTTGTCAATGAGCGCGCCGGGACGACAGGGAAGGGCCTACTAGTACTTTGAATGCACATATGTCTATGGGCTTAGAGCGACAAACAGAGTGGTCACCGTGCCGACTTGCTGCACGGGTGGTTGAGGACATTCTCGAACACATCACAAGACGATGCGAACACTGTTAGGCGAGTTTTGATGCGAGTATGTCGACCGACGCTCTGAGTGACATTGGGTCACTCTGAGAACTCTCTAATTAGTAAGCCCCTATTAGGTGGACTACTAAAGAAGATAATCGACTAGATTACTGGCTGCAACAGTGGTGGTTAAGACTCATCGTACCACCAAGGTGGAATCCATGCGAAACCAACAAATTGGGGTTTTATGTACTAGGGGCACATACAAGGTGTTTCAATACAGCATACACAGTGGTTATGGCACAAGTCCATTGATCTTGGGTAGTAGGCAAGGCTGGGGTGTTATATTTGCCAGTAACTAGTAGTTTTCAACCAGCACATAGCTCAGCTGGAGAGCTTTGAAGCTAGTCATATTTATTAGTAATGTGAGTTCTGGTTGAATTGAAAGTAGTGTCCCTTACACATCAAGTGGTTCAGGGTGATGTTGATGATCTTCTTGCAGAAGTCATCTTTGGCTGATTGGGGTGGTTTTGCACTGGGAATAGTGGCTGAAATGGCTGTTTTGACAGTCATTTGGGCTCCAGACTTATTGTACTCTGTCACTGCAGATTCCAAAGCATCTTTCAGATGCATTGAATCATGCTGCAGAAAGAAGGAATATTCAAGTACAATTAATATTGCTGCACAACATGTAATAATAAGAAAAGGAAAATCAAAATAGTAAATGGACATTACCAATTGCATATTGTGTGATAATATGAGTGGCTGATCCTGAAGCAGCAGTTTTCTGAGAAAATAATTGCTTCAGAATTGCTTCCACATTCTTCCATTGTGAATGTTCAGGCTTGACCTCCTAATATAAAATTTAGTATTGATATAATTGATGTAGGTCTTGAATTTACCAACTAGATGGATCATAAAGAACATGGTCTTGGGTTGAAAACATTGACATTCCTTAAGAAAGGGGTTGAAGACACACCAGCTACATAATTGGTGGGTAAGCTGGAATGGAAACAATAACATCTGAATAATTGCATACATTCTAGAAATGTGAATACATTAGAAAGATGTCACATAATGATAGTGGCTGATGACTCACTTGCTATTATAGGAAGTGATATCCATAACATTTAAGATATTACCAGAATTGTAAACAGATGGTATACATACATCCTGGTATAAGGAAATGGGCATTTGGAGTGAGCATGTACAATGACAAAACCTACCAACTGAAATGCAAAAGGTTATGAGGTACCCTACTAGTAATGACAGCTCAGAGCATGTGACTCACTGCCTATCAAATGAACAGAATGCCAGATGAGATCATCAAAAATAGATACAGTTAAGATCAATTGACTCACATGCTGATGTGGTACATCATTAGTATGTCAGGGAAATAGCAATCCACTCAAGGGTAACTTACTTTCTATTGTGCCATTTATATCACCAAGCAGAAATGATTTTTGAGAAATATCAGCAATACATATACAAACTGCAGATCATGCAACTCACAAGCTGTCAATTGAGAGAATAGCAAAAAATATTATTGACCCAATTGCATCTGTGCTTCAAAAAAGTAACTTACATCCTATCATGATAGTTACCATCAATGAAATACAGTGGCCACAAGCAAATGGTATTTTGAATGAAGAAAAAAACTTACTTGCTATTATGTGAGGAAAACCATGATAAGAATTGAAGTGTCAAAAAAACATTATGGAGAATGAATAACATACATTCTATTAAAATGTGATCAGAATCAGAATCAAATTGTCAAATGAGACTGAACAACTCACACGCTACCAAAGCCAGATCAGAATCAGAATCAAATTGTCAAATGAGACTGAACAACTCACAGCCTACCAAAGCCAGATCAGAATCAGAATCAAATTGTCAAATGAGACTGAACAACTCACATCCTACCAAAGCCAGATCAGAATCAGAATCAAATTGTCAAATGAGACTGAACAACTCACACGCTACCAAAGCCAGATCAGAATCAGAATCAAATTGACAAATGAGACTGAACAACTCACAGCCTACCAAAGCCAGATCAGAATCAGAATCAAATTGACAAATGAGACTGAACAACTCACAGCCTACCAAAGCCAGATCAGAATCAGAATCAAATTGACAAATGAGACTGAACAACTCACAGCCTACCAAAGCCAGATCAGAATCAGAATCAAATTGTCAAATGAGACTGAACAACTCACAAGCTACCAAAGCCAGATCAGAATCAGAATCAAATTGTCAAATGAGACTGAACAACTCACAGCCTACCAAAGCCAGATCAGAATCAGAATCAAATTGTCAAATGAGACTGAACAACTCACATCCTACCAAAGCCAGATCAGAATCAGAATCAAATTGACAAATGAGACTGAACAACTCACAGCCTACCAAAGCCAGATCAGAATCAGAATCAAATTGACAAATGAGACTGAACAACTCACAGCCTACCAAAGCCAGATCAGAATCAGAATCAAATTGTCAAATGAGACTGAACAACTCACATCCTACCAAAGCCAGATCAGAATCAGAATCAAATTGTCAAATGAGACTGAACAACTCACATCCTACCAAAGCCAGATCAGAATCAGAATCAAATTGTCAAATGAGACTGAACAACTCACAGCCTACCAAAGCCAGATCAGAATCAGAATCAAATTGTCAAATGAGACTGAACAACTCACAGCCTACCAAAGCCAGATCAGAATCAGAATCAAATTGTCAAATGAGACTGAACAACTCACAGCCTACCAAAGCCAGATCAGAATCAGAATCAAATTGACAAATGAGACTGAACAACTCACAGCCTACCAAAGCCAGATCAGAATCAGAATCAAATTGTCAAATGAGACTGAACAACTCACATCCTACCAAAGCCAGATCAGAATCAGAATCAAATTGTCAAATGAGACTGAACAACTCACATCCTACCAAAGCCAGATCAGAATCAGAATCAAATTGTCAAATGAGACTGAACAACTCACAAGCTACCAAAGCCAGATCAGAATCAGAATCAAATTGTCAAATGAGACTGAACAACTCACATCCTACCAAAGCCAGATCAGAATCAGAATCAAATTGTCAAATGAGACTGAACAACTCACAAGCTACCAAAGCCAGATCAGAATCAGAATCAAATTGTCAAATGAGACTGAACAACTCACACGCTACCAAAGCCAGATCAGAATCAGAATCAAATTGACAAATGAGACTGAACAACTCACAGCCTACCAAAGCCAGATCAGAATCAGAATCAAATTGACAAATGAGACTGAACAACTCACAGCCTACCAAAGCCAGATCAGAATCAGAATCAAATTGACAAATGAGACTGAACAACTCACAGCCTACCAAAGCCAGATCAGAATCAGAATCAAATTGTCAAATGAGACTGAACAACTCACAAGCTACCAAAGCCAGATCAGAATCAGAATCAAATTGACAAATGAGACTGAACAACTCACAGCCTACCAAAGCCAGATCAGAATCAGAATCAAATTGACAAATGAGACTGAACAACTCACAGCCTACCAAAGCCAGATCAGAATCAGAATCAAATTGTCAAATGAGACTGAACAACTCACAAGCTACCAAAGCCAGATCAGAATCAGAATCAAATTGACAAATGAGACTGAACAACTCACAGCCTACCAAAGCCAGATCAGAATCAGAATCAAATTGACAAATGAGACTGAACAACTCACAGCCTACCAAAGCCAGATCAGAATCAGAATCAAATTGTCAAATGAGACTGAACAACTCACAAGCTACCAAAGCCAGATCAGAATCAGAATCAAATTGTCAAATGAGACTGAACAACTCACAGCCTACCAAAGCCAGATCAGAATCAGAATCAAATTGACAAATGAGACTGAACAACTCACAGCCTACCAAAGCCAGATCAGAATCAGAATCAAATTGTCAAATGAGACTGAACAACTCACATCCTACCAAAGCCAGATCAGAATCAGAATCAAATTGACAAATGAGACTGAACAACTCACATGCTACCAAAGCCAGATCAGAATCAGAATCAAATTGTCAAATGAGACTGAACAACTCACATGCTACCAAAGCCAGATCAGAATCAGAATCAAATTGTCAAATGAGACTGAACAACTCACATCCTACCCAAATCACATATTAGGGATAATTCAGTTACATTGAAAGTTCACAAACTCACACACTGTCATGTGTATAATAGGACCTTATCATTGTATGGTACTAGTAGCAATGGTAACTCACAATCTTTCAAGTGAGTATAACCATCAACAAGATGGAAGTGTTAGAAGCATGGCATTTGTGCTTCAGATAAGCTAACTCACCCCCTTGCCATTGAAGTAAGATGTCAGAGTGAGATGTTGTGCATATTTATAGTTGACATCAAGACTCACATACTATCTCAGAAGCCAGATTAACAGCAGAGAAGAACTTTCAGAGGGAATTTAATCAGACTTGAGATAAAACAACATACAAGCTGTGTCATCAATAGAACAGCATTATGAGGGCCCAATTATATTTAGCACATGTACTTGAAAACAAACAACATACCTTCTGTTGAGCCAGGCCATCAGCAGAATTGAAATGTTAGAAACTATACTTGAGGTCAGGCAACTCACATTCTAGAAGTAACAGCAATAGTATGGCATTGTCATATGCATTTCAAGTACATTTCATGGAAGAATCTCACCCACTATCAGTTAAGGCAAACCACCAAATGATTGAGATTGTTAGAGATATTTTGGCACTCTGAAGGTCAACCAACTCACAAGCTGACAAGTGAGCAGAATCATAAGGTGACAGAATAAACACAGGTATGCATTTATGATCATGTGTCTCACAATCTGTTAAAACCACCAGCCATGGGATATAGCTGTAAGCAAAATTGTGGATTTATTTGACAACAAGCAACCTACATCCTGAAAAACATCAGTAAATATTGATCATATAAATGTGAGATGAAGTAACTCACCTCCTGTTAACAGAATAGGATAACCAGTAAGGGAGAATTGACAGTATTATGGCAGGCATCCATGTGGTAACTCACATGCTATTAAGTCAGTCCAATCAGCAATAAAGGAATGTCAGAATTAAATATTGTGTCATATGAGATCAAGCAACTTACATTCTGTCAGGTAAACAAGAGCATCAAGGACATCAGAAAGATTGTAGGTGCACACTTGAAACAAGGTGGAGTGACTCACTGCATACTAAGTGCATAAAAATTACAGCAGGACATATTTATCAGGACTTTTGAGTGCACTTGAAGCAAGTAACTCACAACCTAGAAAAGAAGTGGGGTCATCAGCAGGGCATTACATGTGAATTTGACATCACTTACAACCTATCAAGTGGGTATAGTTATCCACAAAGATGATGGTTAGAGATATTTCAGATGCACACTTGCAATCAAATACCCCACATTCTGATATGTTTGTACAATTATCATTGTTAGACAATCTAGATGTGCTTGTGATCAGCAGCTTACAGGCTACCAAATCAATGAGATCATCAGCAAGACAGATACATTGTAAGATGATTTGAAATCAAGCAACTCACATACTGTAAAGCCAACCCAATGCCCAATGGAATAAGGTTACTAAAGCCATGATGTGCAAGTGCACCTGTGATGAGGCAACTCACATCCTATCAAGAAATCCAGACAAGAGAACCATCATCAGGGCTTGCAGGACCACTTGAGCACTAATGCTCACCTCCTGTTTAGTACAGATCACCAGCAGAACAGAACCATCAGACATTGCAAGTGCATTTGTCACAAGTGACTCACATCCTATCAAGCAAGTCATAGGACTTTCAGGTGCACTTGAGACACAACACTTACAAACTGTCAAGAAAAGATGATAACCAATCAAAGATATGCATTTGTAGGTGTAAATAAGTTACTCACAAGCTATCAAGTGAGCAGAGCCACCAATGCAGAAGAGGATTTTCAGAGACATTCTAGATGACTGCAGATAAAACAGCTCACCAACTATGAGGAATAATCAGAATTATGCAAGGCATCAATTTAAAAGGCATTTATGTACTCACAAACTTTTGGTAATATCAATGTTCTGATGTATTTTCATCACCATGCAATGCAACATACCTTTGTATGTGGAAACCACAGAACAAGCAATGTCTCTAATGCCACTGAACAATCCTGTGCACAGATAACCTCCCATATTGCACTATTCAACATTAGTTTTCCATAAATTTCCAGTTTAATATCATCACCTACATTTTTACAGCCCATTCAATGCAAAGGTGCAGATTAGTTTGCTGGGTAGTTACCAGAAGCAGTTGCAAGGCCACTTCATCCAGTGCAGTTGCAGTCTTTTCCAAAAGAGGTCCACAGTCAGCATTATCTTCATGCATGCCTGCAAACATTAGGACTATGACTGCAATTTTCAGCAGGCTATACTTACTAGTCAACTGAACATAGTTTTTAGGAGGGAATTGAGTCATCCCTAGTTCACTTTCTATTTGAACTTGTAGCCTCTCCAACATTTGTTGTGCACGTTCACTTCTCAATTTCCTTGCTTCCTCCTTTGAACATCCTTCATTCTTGAGTTCATTGTAAGCATTAGACTCCAGGGTGTCAAGCTTTGTCAACAATACAAGGACAGGAACTAAAAATATGATGAACTAGAAAGCATGCAGTCATGAATTTACATACCTTTCTTTGTATCACATTCCTGAAAGAATTTTATCTCTGCAGCCACAATAGGTCTGTTGTAATCAGTTACAGGGATGCAATACCTGTATCACATGGTAATTCTTATGAGCAACAACCTCCTTTGAAAGACACAAAATGCACTTGCCAAATAGCATGGATCCGTTTCTTCAAGTGTGATGTGGTCGCCCGGTCCAGCACAAAGTCTTTCATCTTGTTGAATTCTTCCACACTCCCAGCTTCAAATCCACTGGAATCGTGAAAAATAAAGCCTGGATTGCTGCTGAATTTCAATTCATTCTCGATGCTATGCTCTCCCCGCTGGGAAATGTCAGCAAGTATGACAAGTGATGGATTCTAGTATCCTCACTTCAAGTGACCCTTTGACCACATCCATATCAATCTGAATATCAGATAGCAGCAATGTACCAATACTCATGATCAGACTGTAACGCACCTTTTGTCCATTCCCATCAAAGATCTCAGGCTGCTCTTTGGTGGCACAAACCCGTTGAAGAATAGTTGTCTTGCCTGCATTTGCCCTGCCTACAACGAGAATTCGGAACACCTTGAAATATTTTCTGGCCACTTTGTGTCAGTATGCACGGTGGTAGGAATGACAGATAGCCCAGACCGAACATCGCAATTGGCATCGCTACTAGGATGATCGGCATCCATAGGGGAGGCACCTGTCAGAGCGCCAGCCGCAGACCCTGGATGATTGTATGAATACTAAAGTGTATAATCCTTAGAGTGTGGAGACCAAACCGAACCTGACGTGGGGATAACTGTACTAGTATCACTGAGAGGGGCGGAAACGGTGGCGAGAGCATGAGCGTGCGCAGTGTCGCCACGAGTGGTGCCTAGAAATCGTGTAAATAAGCTATTGAAAACTGATAGCGATGGGATTCAGTAACCAGAGAAATGGGTCGAGACATCAGTACGATCCATAGAAGGCACATTAGACGTGGCGACACTGTGAGTGGGTGTTGTATTCCGATGCGCAGATTCTAGTTAGTAGGTAATGAAGATGAGCAATCAGGTGCCCTCAGGACTCATGGGCAAGACCCTACCTGGTCTGTTCTTCGATGGTGACAATATCCTCTTAAACCTACGGAGAGCCATTTGAAGATTTAGTCGGGCGAACGATGTGGTGGTGGAAAGTTGACAACCGATTTCAGTCGATTATCAGAGCGCTTATCCGTTGAGACGACGCAGACCCCAGAAACCCTGCTCCTGTTTGACGCCATCCAAGCAAGATGGTACGTCGTAGACCATTGATACAGAATAATGCAGCCATGCTCAGGACTTGGGCCCGCTCGCAGACACAATTCCACCCCAATACGCCTTCGAGTCCGACGATGAGGATGAGTACAATCCGTGCCCGACGCAATCATTTGCAACAGACTCTATCAAATTCATTGGCCAGTTCAACTCTGGACCGCCGTTCGCCTTTGTCTCAGGTGGTGCAAGCGAAGCATGGGAGCGCGGTGTGACTTGTGATCCTCGATGTTTAATAAGGCGGCGTATATGTCGAGAACGAACAGGTATGGCACCTGCACAGTGTGCCCCTTCATCTCAATTCGTAACTAAGTCGCCGCAGGTCAGTATCTTGTTCCTTCCATCATAGACGCAAGCAACTATTGTGGTGTCTGAAACGTTAATACATATTATGATATGCCGCCGTCGGTGATGAACTGCCACACAACGGCGATTATCGACCACCTAGGTCAAGACCGTCAATACCTCCCATGTCATTCACCGATCACTTGGTATCGAAATACTGACTTCTGTTGAAGGGTTTCCATCCTGGATGTATATTTTGTCCAGGGATGTATCTCGCCCAAGGTTGTTCCTTGGGAAAATGCACCGGTTCGACACCTCCCGCTTGGTAATTCGATATTGCAATCTCGGTAAGCAATGAACCAACAGTGAACCTGAGTCTAACGCAGGAGCTTTCGAGATCCCGAGATTGAACCATTCGAAGCGCCGAACCTAGTTCAGTCAACCACGGCGTCCTTCCTCGCCGGCCTGTTCCTCAGATCGGTATCATTCAAGTTGGCGAGATGTGCCCTAGCTCTTTTCCTCCTTCCATCGTCGAAAATGCCGCTTTTCACTTCCTCCCACAATCATGTCATCGCCATCTGATGACATTTATTGCGACCAGAAAGTCATGCAGAAAACCCATTAGCTGTTATTTGAAGTTATCGGCGAAGGAGAGAAAGTGGTGCCTGGCCGTCAGCTGCTAACCAACGTCATAGAGCCGGAGAAATGGGAGAGGTGACATGTACATATGACCTGTACGAATTTGCGTTGTGTACAAAAGAACGAGAACGAGAATTAATTGACTGACTACGCTAGAGAGTAGCTCGGACACAAACGAAGGTAAATACGTCAACCTGCAGAGATAGAGGACAGGGGATCTCTCTTTTTTGATTGACATTATAGTGCTTCTGGAGGTGGCCTGCCTCTTCTCTGGCGCACGAAGGCTCCACTAGCCAGGGCTCCCAGGTCCCCCAGTGGTCCGCCATGTTCCTGCTGTACGTTTTAGTCGTGCCGCTGGGACAGTACTCTATGGTCTGGGGTGGTCGTAGATGATGTACATGCGCGTGTGACCGTATGATCTACCTCTGCAGACTAAGCGCTGCTCAGTAAATCCCTCGCTCTACCCCTGACTGGCAGTCGGCGCGCGGTACATTCAAACTCCCAACACACCTTTGCCCACCACAGATAAATAGCTAGCCATCGCATGACTGGTGAACTTGGCAAGGGAAGCCGGTAGCATGATCCGAATCTGTCCACAGCATTCCGTGTTGATTGCATCTCCATGAACTATCGCCATGAGGACTGAAAACTAACTAGTCTCTATGAAGCCCTCTGTACCTACTATACATGTACGCTGTTTTTAGGCGGTTCAACTCCACTCCAGGAGTCACTTAATGCACCTACCCCCACTGTCAGAAAAGCTGCTCGGAATGTATTATCACATTGCCATGTAGGCAAATAGCTCACGTCCTGTCTGATTATGGAGTCATCAATGGGAAAATGGCAAGAATTGTGGATTTCCCACCTGAACCATTGCAATGTGATCCTCAGTGATCATGATATTTTCCTAACCATGGATGTTGGGTGGTAGCGGAATAGACGCTTCGCGTCCTTGCAAGGACGTAACCACATTTATATCGAACAGGTTGCGCCTTCTTCCAATTTTCGTCTCCATCGGCAAGGGCTTCCAGGGTAAATGAGGAGAATGGGGAGTATTTAAGTTCTTTCTTGTTCTGTAAGGATTGAAATCGAATATGCGCGCGGACGTCCCGTTAAGTGGACTATAAACGACTTTCATACCATAGGAATGGCATGACCAACTTTCTGACCGGTCTAGCTTGAGCATGCGCGACCCTTCGGGTCCCCAGGATTCCCATTCCAGATACTTTTGCGGGTTAGCGGCGACGGACGAAAGTTGATTGAGTATGGTTGAACGAGGAACGAAAAGAACGACGACCTGATGGACTACTAGACCTACGGGGTGTAATACGATAGTGAATAAGACGTCCGTGGACGAGTGAGCAAACGGAATTTGTGCGAGGATGCCGGACCCAGCCGAAGTTGGTAAGGATGCCGGGATGATCCTGACGACACCCACATCACCTCGAAGTCTGGGGTATCGCAATTCACATAGGTATACAACGTCCCTTGAAGAAGACACAGAATTGTCAGGGGGCACTGCAAGAATCCTGAGTGACACTTGCCCATCATCGTCATCTACGAATGTCACTAGGACCAGCTCATCCGATTTGAAGGTGAACGAGGTAAACTTGGGGTCCTCGATGAACTGGTGCAAGACCGAAGTGAGTTCAATATTCCACGAAGTGAGTTATAAAATTACCATTGTTTGATTACCACTTCTCCAGTCCCACATAGCAAAAGTTGCCTTTGTATCAAGGTTACCAAAAAAGATGCCCAAGTATGCCCCACAGACATCTATCGAAAAATAGGATTCAAATTGTTTGTCGAAAAACGTCGGTGTGATGAGGGGACATGCTGTCCTAGGATGCAGCATACCGGTGGTAAACGAACGTAAGTGAACATCGCATCGCATCGCACGCATCCTGAATTGTTGGTGTCGTTGGGGTTTTTAACTAAGGGAAGACATATATCTCACCGATGGAGCTCGATGGCAACAAGTAGATCTTGGGTCAAATCAATTATGAAGTGATCAATTGAAAATTCAGTCGGCACGATCCATCTGCGCTCCGGAATGCCCTTGATACTACACGGCATTCAGTGGACGCAGGATATTCCACCATGCGGCCGAGCTTGTACCAACATACCACCAACAAGATACCACCATTGTTGACCAACATCTTCCGTCGGTATTTGTTTGCGGGTCGGGAATTGTAAGTTGTTCCATGCGTCAGTGTGTCTTCGTATCGCTTCCAAACGGGATGGCAAGTCCCAATCACAATGCTTGACGTCGGTCATCTGCGCTGAGAATAAAGACACTTTGTACAACAAAGCAGAGCTTTCTTGTATAATGGATCGAAACTGCTTGCAGACCTAGGATAAATGTTAGATAACTGGGTCGGGGATGGTTGATACATAGCTACCTGCATGCATCTCAACGAAGACGGGACGTCCAATGCCTCCAAAATCAAGGTTATCAACTCGTTCGGAAAAGGGAACGATGACATGAAAGCTTAAGTAGTATGGGTCCAAGGATCAGGTGTGGTGCAGGGAAGCCAAGAATTTCATGACACTCTCATGGCCCAACAAGCGCCCGCTGTCGTGTCCCGTTTTGCACTTTCCTCTTCATAAATCTGTTCCTCCTCACAGGCTACTCTGCAAGTGTTTACTACTAGAGTGCAGTACAGACCTCATCTTACGAGGTAGGCAAGCTTTTGAATGAAACTTGAACGGGCAAGTTGTGTAGACGTCTCCCAGTGCCTAGGGAATCCATCAGACCTTCTGAATGGTCCTACACTGATATTATTATTCACAACAGGATGTTGGCAACGGGTTACCATCCAGCCTGCTGGAATGCTGATATGCGAGGTCAAAATAGCGGGTATTCTTCTGCGGTAGTTAGGTATCATTTGATATACATTTTCAATCCAGACGGTTGCCCTTTTCATATCGCTTGTCCGGGGGCGCATCGCCGAAATCGTCGCGAAGTAATCTTCGGAGCCCCGCGAACGAACCGACGAACACCGCAGCGATGACCAGGCCTGTCATGTAAGGATGTGCTGTTATGTATCGTTCAAGACCAAGGATACCCGAGTTCAAGTACTAAGGCAGAAGCGGTGGTTAGAAAATAAGAGGTTATAATATGCATTCTGCACTCACCTTCATGGCCCGGTCGACAACGTTCTCGGAATGTTTAGCCTTCGCAGTTCCCTTGAAGACAGATTCAAGAGTTGATGATATACTGGCAAAATTCAGCTTGATACGTTGGCTAGACCCATCCGCATCATAGTAGAGTAAGCGCTTAAGAAAAGCATATAACATAAGGGATCATGTCAAATGCGAACCTCATGCCTTAAAGGCGAACTTACCGCATGATCAGCGATGACGACCTCCGGTTCCCCAGAGGGCTTGATCCCATACATTCCTTTCATCCACTTACCCCATTGACCTGCGTCCATCCAAGTAAACACCACGTCTCTCCTCCCGCTCTTGCCCTGGTTCTGGTTCGCTTTCAGGCGCCATTTCTTCCCGATTTCGTTCAGCTTCTCGGCAACAGAGACCTGTGTGCCTTTCGGCGTAGAAACCACGACTATCAACGGCTTATTTGGGGCTTCCATCACTTGCTGGAACACATCTCGGGACAACTCGAGGGACGTTGGCAGTCGGTTGGCAAAAAGCCATTCCCTGAGCGCACCCTGTTGGGATGATGAATAGAATATCGACGTTGGTTCTCGCACGTCATTATCCTTGAACGCAAGAATTGCGTAGGAGCTGTCAGCGCGAATGCCGTATTTCTTGATAAGATCGTGTGAAGACGAAAGATATACGGGTGGAGAGCCAAAAAGAAGCTGCGACTCCTTGGCGACGTCATTCTGACTGCTTGTCAGACAATCTAGATTGTGACTTATAGACGAGGACGTACAACAGCGCCGTTGTCGGCAGGGTCATGAAGGAGAAGATAGACAACAGGCTTGTCTCGCACGATCCGCTCAAGCTCCGAGGCATCAATGGTTTGCATTGTGCTGAGTTATCAATGAGCATATAGCAAACTCACGTACAGCTCAGCGAACTTACGGATTTGAGGCCTGTTCGGTGAACGCAACCAGTTGATCATATTTTCTGCTGCCAGTATATTCGGTTCTTGCACCATGAGCATAATATAACAGCGTTGGATAGCCGGCAACCCCTTGGCGTGTGCAGAGATCTCTGTTCTCGTCACAGTTAACCTCGGCAATATTCATCTTGTGCTGCATGTGCCGGGCTAGTTGAGACCACGTTGGTGCTAATTTTTTGCAATGCCCGCACCTGCAAAGCGAATTGGCGTCATTCTGGTTATACCTACAGGATGACATACCAAGGCGCAAAGAATTTGATAAACGCTGGACCCTCTGAAAGGAAACGCTCGAACGTTTGTTCGGTTAAAGAGTTCACATCTCCTGCAGGGTTTAGTACTATGGGAGGACTTGGAGGATGTACGGGCTCTGGGGTGGGTGTGGATGGAGGTTCCGGCGTTGGTTCCACGAGAGGTTTTTCCTCAATGATAGCATCTTGGACGGGACTGCCTGTTGGCTCTGCATGCTTGACAAGATATTCAACCAAAATATCGAATGTTCTGATCGCTTTGAAGGTATCCACAAAGTCCCCGTTGCGATAAAGATTCATCTGAGGATATCCGGTGACACCTTTCTCCGAGCAGAGATCTGAACTCGTTGTAGAATCATGAGGTGTTTGATGATTTAATTCAAGTAAGGAAGCTACCAACCTCCATTGAGAGCACAATTCACTTGGGCTAGGTGAACACCGGGGTCAGCCTGCTTCTCGAAGTGTTCTGCCACGTCATTCCACGTCGGCGCGAAATGGCGACAATGAGGGCAATATGGCGAAAAGTACTCGATGAACCTGCACTTCTATCAATGCCACAAAAGACAAGATCACAAGGGCTTCGACAAACCAAACGCCCTGTGAGATGGTTTCCTGGAAGTTGTCTGGGGTGAGTACTTTGGACGCAGTGACTGGTGCTGCAGCGACCTGAATGGCCAGAGTAGTGACAAAGAGTGACAGCGGGGATTGCAACCGAGGCCAAAGTCGTAGAGGCATGTTCAGTCTAGCATGAACGGGGTCTGCGGACGACCGAAGTAGGTGCCAAAGTGGCAATACGCGCCTTGCCTCATTTGGGAGGTTCTGGGAAGTGTTCTCTCCAACCCACGACGTCTTTCGAACACTCCTTACTGCATATTCATGTTCCCAACGACGAGCAGATCCCAGAACTTGGCGGGACCACTTGCGAATGGACCCTCGACAAGATCTTGTCGCATCAAGGCAGTCACGCGGACGCCGTGAGATCGCACCTCTTCGTGCGCTCACTTCGAAAGACTAGGTATCGACGACGTATCTCGACTGACCGACAGTAATACACGCATCATACGATGGGATCGACGTGGCAGCCGGGTACGTCGCGTTGTGTATATGTCGCCCTAATCAATATTGCTCTAGCCTCTGTCCATAGGAGCGACGCTTTACTCCAACACCAGGCCGATTTGCCTGCAATGGTGATGTGACCTCCTCCCTCACCGCTGCCCACTGAGGCAACCGCCCGTGATACCTCTCACGGATCCCTTCCGACGAGCCCAACAATGGACCTCAGGTGCTGGACCAAAGCCATCAGACGAGACGCACCCGGACCGAGAACCCGAGGGCAACGCCAACGTCGGGCCAAGGAGTTGGCGGCTAATTGCGCGCGCAATATTCGCTGCGTCTACGCATATGAACGTCAGGACCAGCACGACGCGGGGACTTATGTAGGAAGAGACAAGGGCCGTCCATTCACACCACGCCTCGCCTAGGACGAATATGTCTACCAGGGTGTCCATTCTGCAAGAAGCATTGTCGCTCCGTTCGTACACTGTGTCTAGCGCACGTCCCATAAAGTTATTTACAGCGGACTTAGATGTAACTCACAAGCAGGGTTCGTACTCATTTTCTTCTGGAATATCTACATGTAGGTCCATGCCTCGGCAAACTTATAGACCTATCTCACAAAGGTGAGATTTGCCATCTATGGCCCCGCCTCCCGCCTCCTCGTCATTTCTACTCCCGAAGCATAGGCGAATGCGATCGCGCTGGGCTTCTCACACCGGACTGTGACAGCGTCAACAAGGGGAGGAGTGGCCAGGAGACTGGCATGGCAGAGCTCAAGTACGAGCTTTTCTAGGGTCAGATAGGACGAGGCATTGATCAACTGTAGTAGTTATGTAGCAGTGCTTCTGATAGTGATATCTGAATCAACATACCTGGTACAAGGATTGCACTATTTCTGGGTAATCTATCTCGCTCTGATGAAGTCCAGGAAGCACAGAGCTAGTATAGGAAGGACGCTCAGAGAACATGATATTGGTGATGACGCGCTGGCGAGCAAGACGCTCCGGTGGGTTAACGCCGATAAGAACGGGCAGGACGAGGCCTGTGACGCGCACAATTGTGGTGGGTGCAACAAGGCCACTCGCAGTCTCTCCTGCCTTGTCCGCTTCTGATTCCCCCACCTTTGACGTCGTAACCTCGACGGAGAACCCTGATGCAAGTAGGATCTGCTTCGGCAGATCGACAACCACACGGACTGCATCGGCATTTTCTCCAGCAAGTTCAAACGCAACCCTCGTCACGTCCTCAATTAAAGCGTGCACACCAAAATAATGGGCTCCAGAGCGTGCCTTCTCATCAACGACTGCTGACACTGCCTTGGCAAGGTGTCCATAGTGTACCGAGTCCGCCACGTCGTCTGATTTGCCACAAGCATCGAGGAAGGATGGCTTGAGATGAAGATAGACACTCGCGAGAACTTGCTGGGGCTTCGGTCGCCCCCAGCAGTCTATACTAACCGCGGCCGTAAGCTGGATGGAGTCTACGAAGACGGTGTCAGTCATTGCCATCTGGCGATCCCCAAATCGATTTGACCATTACGTAAACGGTATTGGCGAAGAGACAGCGGGAGCGTTCAGTCACACAGTAGTCCATTCTCGTTAGAGGATTCCTTAGGTCGCTCAGGAAGAACTGGCAGGGAACTCTGTAAGAGATAGACTGGGGAGATGCATCGAATATCCTATGTCATTCGTGCGGCGGGAGAATAAACGACTAACTAAAAAGGGAAACAAGAAAAGAGTAAGTAAATCCGAGGCGTTAAGATTTGTGATTTGTTACAAGTAGCCACATGTAATGTATGGTGTATACAATTGTAAATACAGTACAGAGTCTGGGACAGCGACGACGGCATTTCTCTCGAGCGAACTAGGAAGCATTTCTTAACTACCTTCCTTGAGCCCGAAAGAATAATACATCGCCGAAACCCAATAAATAGATACAGAGTACGCCAAACCCAAGTAGAATGAGGAGAGTAGCTAGCTACAACGTTCATTCGCTATGTCAACAGAAGTCATTGTGTGGAACGAAGAATGCAGAGAATGCAGAGATAACGAAAAACCAGATCAATGGCCATCGAAGGAGTGAGTTTGCATGATACAGTGTTGATCTAAGCGGTGCAGGCAGTATTGATGAATGTGCACAGTGGAGTGGAGAGCAAGAAGATTTAAGATTCGCAACCCGAATACTGGGTGATTAGAACGCCGCGTGAGACACGAAACGGTAGAAAAAAGAGAAACACGCACTTGATAGAGATGGTGATCATGCAATGACGCAGTAATTCCAATGTGATAATTGCGTCTGGAATTCCTCGTCAACTGGAACTTCTGACCCCTGGGTCTCATCCGAAACCTTGACAGGTGTTGTCGCGAACGAAAAGATGGAGAAAGAGTCCATCGTGTTGCGTAAAGGAACTTGTGGGTATCGCTATGAGTGGTCGCTTGGAAGATAAGCAAGTTAAGGCAGCTTAAGGGAGTACGAGGCACCTGTAATCAGAGTGGATACTGTGGGCTCATCGAAGGAGCACGACGCATGTATATATACATCTCCACTGAGCATTGCGCAGAACAATTGAGCGAAAACATGCGTCCCAACTAGTCGCGGTCTGGACCCGCCGCGGTAGTCTTAGGAGTGAAAGGGTGCCTAAGCATTCCCCTAATTGTTCTGGATGCCTGAGCCACCCAGCCACGTTTTGCCCTCCCAACAGCTTACAGCTAGATGGCCCATGCAGACGGCCTAGATTATTCAGTTCATTTCTTCACACAATTGGGCAAGAAGTTTACTGAAACATACCAAAGCGTGTTTCAAATGTTTTGTTCATGTGCTGAACCAAGACACCGTGCAAATAAGCAAAGAAAGTCGGGAGGTGAGACGCCGAGGAGCTAGAACAATAGGTCAAGGGTGTCCAATCAGACGGAGAAACGTAAGGGAAGGAAACGAGCTATTAACATACCAGAAATCGTCTCTCGATGACTCCCGTGAAGTCTCTTGCCAACTTTTTGTCTCGTCTTACCTAAACAGGCAGAACACAATTGCACCGGAAATAAGTCGGATGCACCGCCACAAAGTACTAGTCTCTACTTACCTATTCTGGAAACATAGTCCCCTGTGCTTTTTCGTCAGTCCTGGCTGTCCACGCGGTTCTCTCGAACGTTAATATTAGACTTGAGAGTGTGATGTCATTAATTAGTATTGTACAATGGCCTACTATTGCTGTCATCCTCTACTCTCTTGCAATCGGGATGCATTGGCCGCTCACGTTTGCCCAGAACTAGATCCGAGGGTGAACCATGCAATGGCAACAATATCGGAGGGATACATCATACGATGGTCCGACATGACTATTTTTTGACCACAATAGAGCGGCATATTAGCTATGGCCTTCCATGCCATTCGCAACTGACAGCCACTGACTGGCCAGATTCACCATGCCAAACGATTGTGAGTGTAGCTGTGGGATCCTAGGCGGTGCACCGACGCACTGGATGCGGCGGCGAAGCACGCCTCATGTGTGTCTGCCATACCATTTGAGATGCTTGCGGGTCCCAGAATAATAAGTTCTCCGTTCCAAGATCGCAATAATAAAATGTTCGATAAATTGCATCTTGCTTATCGTCATTATTGTTGTGAGCAGCAGACCAAAAACTAGATATAGATGAACGGACCTTTGACAAAGTTGATCAAATATGCGACAGGAGATAAGAGTTCCTTACAATAATGTTCATACAGAAGTCCTCTTGGGAAACGGCGATGAGTCAGCTCCAAGGCGCGTGATTATGCCAGTGGAGGTGGACATGAAGTGCCCAAATGACGCTCCACGCCTCCCACTCATGCTAACAGCTTGTTAACTCGTTGCGCGATTTTCGCTGACGGGCATGTCCACAGGCTCCCCTGCCGCGGGCTGAGGTTGGTATTTGAGATCCGAAAGCATATTGTTCAGATGCGATGTATTTAGATCTATAGAAGGGCTCCCAACGCTGAAAGAATATCTTTCCATCTCATCCAGGATCAACTGGTCTATCGAAACATCTATCTACATCGGTATCCCTTGCATGTACACGGTGCTGACGAGGATGGTTCGTGGCATCGATTGGAGATAGCAGTACTCCTGAATGATTGGCATGATGGATTATACATGTTCTTGTGATCGTGTGCCAGCACTACGCCGGCCGAGTTTGAAGGAATCGGTCACGGGACGGTTCGTCTTACGGACTATGCGCAATCTGATCTTAGAGCATATAGATCAGAACAGCTCAGAAGAAATATGATGTCATTTCCTGCGCACTTCCATGCCCATTAGCAGACGGACGATGGGAACTACATTGGAACATCAACTGAAGGAAAATTATGTCCGATTTTGCTAAGCTCAATGTGGCGCGCTTACCTGGTTAACGTTATCCTGGTTGAGGCCAGCGCCAGGGCCACTTTCCGTAATACTGGGACAAAGACCAAGAGAATGTCGACAGCGGACAGTGCTCCAATCCCCGTTGAGTCGTATTGCGAAGGCGCCAGTCTGAACTCTTGAACTTCACATGCCGTTTTAGCTTATTGGGTGCACCACAGGACTGACAGATATCACACTTCTGAATGGTGTGCGTTTTGTATCTAGATTCAGATACCTCAAATATCAGAATGAGAGCTGAAGAATATATGAGCGCTAGATCTGCATAGTGTGTATAGCACACTCAACAATGTCCCCTATTCTTGGGTTAACTTCCATGTAAACGTTTAATTGGCGAAACTGCTACTGCGCTCGGTCGACTCTAGAAGCACCCACGAACAGGAATTGTACTCACATATATGGGACAATACGAGTCCCACCTTAAATCCTTTCCTTCCCATATCCATTTTGTGAAATGTAACGTGTGTTGACTGCCACGAAATGATATGCGATGATAGTGATCATGGCCAGGGCGCCGAGGTAATTGGCAAGGTTGTACAGCGTCTGATGTGTGATCATTTTTGATTGCAACGAACGGCGGAATGGTGCTACCCTGGCAGTAGAAGAAATTTCAGACTCGCAATCACGAATCAATTAGCCTTTGAATAATACTTGCCGTCAAGTTCTAAGTGAGGATCATTTTGTGCTTTGTTTGGCTGCGGAAAACATCGGAGTCGACACGAGCCTGAACAGTCTGAACTCGTTTTATGGTCCAACAATGCGAACAGTTCGTTGAATGCCCAGCCGTAAGCGTTTTCCTGTGATATGACTCGGTGGTTCGCCTTATTTTTGCTTCAGCCAAACCTATGTGAGTACTAAATGAATCATCCATAACGCCATTGGTATTCAAATTACACTCATGCAGAACCCATGGTGGGGTGACACGAGGAATTTGAAGCAAAGGGGCATTATCACCTACAGTAAGTATAACAGCATATCCCCGCCCTAGCTTTTTGCAGGCGTTATAGCTTTTTGTCGATTGAACACCCTCCCTTTTGTTCTCAAGCTGCGAAGGATATATTTCAGGGCTGGCTATTCAATGGCTACAGATGTCTGGCTGAACAACTCCCATATCGGATCGTACCTTTTTCCATAGGTACACCACAGCGCTGGTAAGGATGTTCATGACTGACCAAATGAAACGCAAGGTTATGGCACCTACACCTGGGCAAAACGTCGTGATGCTTGACAAAACAGTAAGGCTGGACATCTTGCGCTGCAAGGTCATGCCCAGTGAGAAATGGAGATGTGACTGTCTGTAGCTACGTCACCGTATGTATATCCATGCCATAGGTCATAGCCCCGCATAAAAAGTGGGCGCGTACTTGAACGACAGAAGCAAGGATTCGTCAGTCGATTACATAATCCAAAGTAACCTTGGACTCGAGAACTGAAATACTCGAAGTTGGAGACTTGGAGTGAACCCCCCCCCGTGGCACTCGAGTATTGATCGATAAACTTCATGGAAGCTTACCATTATCCCCAGTTCAATGCGGTGGTGTATGTTGCAAAATTCAAAGAAGTAAAGAACGCCGACGCGGTGAGGACACGGATTGTCAAGGCCGCTACAGTCGTTGGATCAGACGGCGATGCTGAGCGCGAAGCGGTCAACTTCGCATTTATCGAGGCCAAGCTCGTTAGTTGCGCGTTCCTTTCTCTCCTTTCAGAGCCCTGTTCAACACTTCAATGCTCAAGATAACAAGTCCGTTGCATCTCCAGACTGCGATCTACCAAGCATTGTTATCGGAGTCGCAGGGGTCGTTGAGAACCAAGACAATCCATTCGGAGATTATATGGGCCTTGAACCCAACGAACAACGTGCGTATTGTTGGCGTGTCTCTGCTTGGACAGTCTTTAAGATGTTGTGATTTCAGATATCAGAAGCCATCAAGTTCTTTGGCGTATCAAGCAAGACTACGGACTTGATTCTTGTGCATGTTACAACCCCGCATATATGCGGCGTGGAAGAGAAGATGTGTGCAATTGTGGAAGGTAATCTGGTTCCTATGTCGACAATCGCAGAGTCGACAAGCTGGATGGATATTAAAAAGGCGAGTGTGGCTACTTGCCATTAGCCCTTCTCTCATACTGTGAGCAGCACTACAAGCTCAATGGTGAATTGGCTCTGAAAGAAGTAACCGGGGACGAGACTCTGCAAAGGGCCATTATCAATAATGTGGTCGTGAGCACTGTCGCGATGAAATGTGTCGCTGCTTAATTCACGAGGCCATGTATATGAAGACTATGTGCATCTGTTTGTTCATTGGCTGACATGTCAGCCGTGCCGATACAAGTGACTCAATACCCCCTAATGTTATGTACATATCTGCCCCTCCTCTCCTTAGACGCTTCAAGCTCTGTTCTTAGACCAACCTCCACTGTTCTTATAAGCTCTCTTCTCTTTCAATCACCGATTCATGGCTATTTGGTCTAAACTTGGCGACATCTTGCACTGTCGCAACCGCCGCAACAAATCCGGCAGACTAATTATCTCCAAACCTCGGTTGTTATCCTCCACCAATGCTGCAGTTGACCCGTGGTGTGTCAACGAGGTGCTCGTCCCAGCAGGAGAGGATAAGGTATGGCCCAATTCCTCTGGGAGAGTATCGCTAATATGACCTCCTCAGAGTGTGTCTGTGTCATTGGATTCCACCGCGCAGAAAGTGGACGTAGCAAGTAACTGCGTGGCTGACATTCAAGTATGTCCTCTTTATTGTCGAAGGCATTGCTTCATCTTATTTGGATAGGCATTCCCCCGGCAGGCCGTCACTTCAGAGGCACAGGGACCAACTCCAGAAGAGGTGCGCACTTTCAATCTAACAGGATATCAGTCTGATTTCCCTATCACACTTTTCATCAGGATGAGCGGAGCTATGACCGCAGCAGCGAGGAGTCGATATACAACGAGCGGTCTGCGACTTCTGGACATGGCGTCGTCAGTCCAAGCACTGGCTGCACGGTGGAAGCTCATGGAAACAACGTCAGGATTGGGAGAAATCGCGACTTCCGTATTGACCGTATTGGTGCATCGGATCGTCCAGGTCCCCTCCTCGATATTCCGAAGCCAGCTCAGTCCCCAACGGTAGTTAGCCCCCCTCGCGCCATCAATGCTTCCGTGCCATGCACACCCCCTGCTGTCATTGATAGCCCCCGTTGTCGACCTAACGTTTCCTTGGATCGCCGGAGCACATCCACTTCCCTTCACTCGCGTCGTCGTCGATTGGTTGTGGAAATTCCGCAATCGATTGCGGAAGCGGATGAATCAACAGTCGTAGAGGAAAATGTGGACGTATCCCCTTACAAAGAGAAGGAGGAGGTGCAGGTGCAAGACAGCACTGATGATGTCACGGGTGTAGTGTTCACCGTTTTACAGGCACTTCAAGAGGATTCCACTGAACGTCTTACTCCAACTTTCGTTTATGAAAGTGACGAGGACTCTTGTGAGAGTTGCCATTCGCCTTCTCCTGCCCCATCTCCCGCAGCCTCCAGCTTGTTCGATGAGATTCCAGACTCGCTTACTCCCGTAACCACCCCTCCTTCCTCATTCGCGGAGAAATGCCGATCATCTGCGTCATACATATCACCCGAGGACAGCTGTCAGGAGGAAGTTGACATTGCTCCCGTCTCCCTGACCCATGGTTCTGTCAAACCGTTTGTCCAAACCCATCGTCGCACTAACGCAGTGGACATCAGGTGTCTCGAGGAACTTGACCAACTTGGTCGTAAGCAGTATCTTGAGGGCCCTCTTGAAATGCCAAGGACCTCTGACATCCCACGTCCAGCAGATACTAAATGGGCAGCAGTGGATGGGATGATTGTCGTCAAGGTATTTGTCCCAGCAACTGATGATATATGGCGAATCCGAGTCCCGCAGGACATCTCCCTCCAGCGCTTCACGTCCAAGGTTCTATCTAAACTTGGTTTCCACGTCGCATTCAGCGGCAGTTGCTTCGACGGCCCTGAGTACTACTTCCAAACAAACGACACATTCCGGCGTTGGATCGAGAATCGTGTCCGAAATGGGCGGAATCTTCCAATCGTCGCTCATGTCATCGATGCCCCTCCTCTTCCTTTGCATGTTTTCACTTCTCCATTTTCTTCGGTTGGACCGTCTCCGTGCATCGCTAATGATACATAACTCCTACAGTGCGGAACTTCTACCATCGGCCACCTCAATTACGATTACGCGATACACGACAGCATAATCACGAAAGTACGAAGATCTTATGCAATGTACTTCTACTTATTGAACCATTTTTTTCTTCATGAACGACGGTCTACACGCGCAATTCTACTGTATCTCATTTCCTTTGTAGCACTTCCTCACTCTGTCGCAAGTTCGACTACATCACAATGTACCTCTAATTACAATAGCAATCAAATGGACTTGGCATTAATGCATTCTCTGTACGAGTCCAAGCCCCTAAACTACCAGTTGCCTCCTAAACATGTCGATATTCCGAAACCATCATGATCTTGACTGAATTTAAGGAAGTAAGCTTTCCAGGCGTTCATTCAAAGCGATCTACTATAACCACTGTTACAGGGTTTTTGCCTTCTGGAGGGCATAAAGCGTATTTGTGTGCGATGCTAAACCACAGCAGTATCTCTTCAGCGACCTGCCTGGAAGTGTTCACACTGAGAATGCGCCCGAAGCACGATACGGTCTCTTAATACCAGTCGTTACTAAGTGGTCCGACTCGACAATTCGGGGGTAGCAGTGGTTAGCAGTGGCAGTCATGCTGTGGGGACTTGCCGGGTGGACGAGCGTCGACGAGGTCATCGTCCTTGTGGTGATGGGGATGAGGATGGTGATGGTGGCGGTGGTGGTGGTGGGGTACACGGCAATGGAAGTGATGAAGTGGCGGTGGTGGCCGTGATGGCCGTGGTGATGGTAAAGGTAGGAAGCCATTTCTTCCCTGCGCCAATCATTGGCCATATTCGATCAAACGCTGAAGCTCCCATACTAGTGCACAAACAGCCAGAGAACCTTGAAGAAAAACGGTCCACCAGAGTGTGCATCGCTTCTGTTCCTTCCTCGCAGAGCCTCGTACAGGTCGTGCGGCGGACTGGCACGAAGCTGGTAAAGGCTACCAGGACGCTGGTACGGCCCGTTACTGCGGACGTGAGATGGCGCTATCAACAAAGAGCTGCTAGACTTCGTGATGAAAGGAAATTCTGGAGGGAGAAAAATAATACCACGACCCACCGGGTGTGGTCCAGAGAACTCAAATGGCCATTCCGGCGGTTGCGCATTGCATGCAAGAAGTGCTGATGCGAATGATACTAGCCTGCGGGGTGTGCACGATAAGTCTCTGATCGATACGACGACCCATGCACCTCCCTCCGACTCCGGCATTTAACAAAGGACCCCTGAGATCAACCGAATGAAGTATTTTAGTCCCCTCGGAAATGACCGTCTGATTGATCATGATGTTACCTCCAACTGCAATGCCAGTTTGCTGCCTTCCCTACGAGCAAGCGCCTGTTTTTCTCTTTTCGTGTTGGGTTTGCGGTACTTTCTGGGTACTAGTGGTATCAAGTACACTTGATTCGCTTGGAACGCAGCCACTCCGCCATCTTCTAGGACGCTTTCCGCGACCATTTTACGCCGACTGCGGCGCAGCCTTGATGTGCATGATACCTATGTCTTGGCATACGATAGTAGGTCAGTACGTCGCTGTAGCCACTTGATTAGGATGGGTGATCTCAGAAGCAATACATAGTCACGTGTACCATGGTAGAATTTCCCTATGTAGTCGTCGTCATTTTCAACAAATAAATCATTGAAAGGCGTAACATGGGTGTACATAAGGCAAAAAATTGATCTTCATGTCCTATGAATCTTCATATAGCTTACTGTTACAAGTAAATAAAAGCAGAATCGCATCATTATTTCCAGAGCCCAGAAACACGAGTTGAGTCGTGAGTCTAATGCGAGGGGGCTTGGGTTTTTTCGGCCTACTGTTAGCACAACATAAATTTAATTTATGCAGCAGGTTGAAATGCAATGGTGAGGATGCCGGGCGTGGAGTACTTGCACAAGAAAAACGAAGGAGATACAGGCCGGACCAGAAGAGTACACCGAGGGTACTTGACCCCTCATACGATGTCCCAGAGCTCTTCAAGGGTACAGCAAAACTTGTGGAGGATCGTCAACAAAGTTAGGGCTTGAAGTCCATAGGACACACCTTGCCACAAGCGACCGATGCGCTGAGAGGGTAATCACTGATACTGATTTTTTCGTCTACAACGTGATCTGCGAAGTCGTCCCGCCCACGTGCCATAGCGCCGACAAATATGGCGATGGAGTGCGTCTCTGGCAGTGTCGATAGATATTTTGACAGGCGCACAGTTGGCGCATCCCCGGAGAGAGCTAGGGAAATCACGATTAGAGGTACGATCAGATAATGGATAATCACGCCTACTCAATTTAATCGTATTGACAGGCAGGTGATCGGTTACGGGATTCTGGGCCCATTAGGGTTTGTGCATGGACAAAGGTGATAACGTACTTTGATCACTTTTAGTAGTTTCTCCGGCCCATTGACGCCACGGATGGAAAGCTTATGCAGCAGTTGAACTGTGGTAACGATCAGATAATGATCAATGGCCTCGAGTCCGTCGGCTTACCCATCAGGCCACTGAATCGCTTGAACGTGCGTGGTATCCTCACGTGAGGATTGACCTCGATGAGGACACCTTTTGCGGTGTGGATAAATACCTGCAATCGTCCCGCCTTGTTAAGAGGCGAGTCCAAAAGCGTGAGGAGACACTGGGGATGATGCGTCAAGTACGGTCCACTGTAAGGGTCGACTGCGATAGGAACGAACCTGATGCGTGATGTCCGGACGAGCATCCGCAATGTCCCGACCGGTTTTTGCAAGGATTCCTTGGTGATCGTCGCAGTTGAGGAGGGTGTACTTGACTTCGCCCTCCCGACCGCCCTTTCCCTTCCCTCCACTGGTAACGCGGTATGCCTCTAGGCACGCCTGCTCCAGGATGACGAAGAGCCTCCTCTGGGTGGAGGCTGGACCACCCCTTGGTACGTGAGCCTGCACGGGTAGCATGGAGGGGTTTTGAAGGATAGTATTGTTGGACGAGCTAGCCATTTTTCGTGTCTTGGAAGATGGCAATGGGCGAGTTGGTCTCTCTGGGCTGGGAGTGGAAATTTCTCGCTGAGAACGTTCGTCGATTGGGGTAGACTTTGGACGTGGAGGAGGGACGATCGTGTTTTCGAATTCTTCGTCAGATGCCAGGTGTTGCCTGACGCGATCGAGCGCTTGGGTTGCAATTGATCCTGAATGGCGCCGGCGACGAATTGGCTCTGGAGTGAAGGACATGCTGCTTAGCGGGGCGGTGGGAGGGGAAGGGGAAAGATCAAACGCAAAGAGTCGTCAAGGAGGGAAGGGAAGAGTGGGTTGAGCAAGAATGGACGTGTACCGCCGAGGAATTTATGTATGAGAACCGACTCACCACAAGAATGGCTTGTCAATGAGCAGATTGTGCGACTGAAAATTTCGAGTCAGTGTCTCACGCTGTATCAGATTTCAGATCTTTCCACCGCCACGGCCTACTCCATGTATGTACGGCGCAACAATGTTCTACGACACCCCCATGGGAGTCATTCCTATCACCAGACCATTATTACGTCCTAGTATGTATGTCCTTCCACTCCTCGACACGGTCGAGACTCGAGGGGGCTTGTGCATGTGCCCAAAGGAGCTAAACCATACTACAACCCGCGGTCATGGTTAGAGTATAGCGCTATAATCCAAGGCTCCTGTACTCGGCGACGCGAAATGCACTAGGTACTGGATGTGCGCGGAGGTACTAAAACCCGAATTACGACTATATCCGCAATGTACACATTTTTACCTGGAGCACCTACTAGTATTTGACATGGGTCACAGTGAGTTGTTCACATGGATCCAAGGGTGGAGAACTGTGGTGGGAACAGATAAAGCCACCTGCTAAAACTAATAAGAGAGAATATTAAGTGGAGTGATACAAGTAAACTAAGTGTTATTGTTGAGTGCAATATGAGGAGCCTCTCCTCGAACACTATAAACCCCAATTACAGTCATGCCCCTTGAAGTATAATGAGATTGTGTATGTTTGTCACCTAAGTGACACCCTGTGACCTACTAACTACACAACAAGGAAAAGTGGATGTCTGCAGGTTAAACATAGATAGGTATATGTAGCATCAGCAAATCTCCACATGACTATCCATGACTTTTTTGGCTTTTTTAGGCACAGATAGTCAAATAAGTCCAGATAGTGTTAGGACTTTTTTAAGTAGATCCTTCGTCTATCCAGATGACTTTTCTGACTATTTAGACCTTCATGACTTTCCACTAGGGTGGCCTTTTTGACTTATTCTCGTTATTGTACAATCCAACCTTTTTTGCCATTTCACTTATGCTTACAATTAGCTTGCATAGCTCACAAATAAACAGCACCACAGTCATTGATTGCAGCACAAGTAATACCAAAGCATTTAAATGAGTGTAAACATAGCACTGACAGTATGAAAGGAACTGTCAAGACTGGTTCTCCTCAACGATCTTACTAGGAGGTCCAGAGGTGCAGGGAACTAATGAGGAGGTAAGTCCAGACACTAGTAGGTGCTAGTTAGTGCAGAGAGTCAAGTCTGGGTCAAATGAATGAAGTCCAGGCACTAGAGGAGCACAGGGAGTAAGTCCGGGTTTTTGCGGAGTAAGTCTGGACTGCGGGAAAGTGGTCCGGAGTTGAGTGCAGCTTGTCCGGAGCGAAGGACATCCCAGAGGTGGGATAAGTCCTGAGAGGTCTAGTGTCGAGTCTGGGACAGAGGTGGCTTTTGCCCTTGTGCAAGTAGGAGACTTGCTAGGATCGGACATAGGACCAAGGGGACGAGATAGGACAGAGGCCAGAGTTGGCTGGAGTTCAGGAGTTCAGATGAACAGATGGATTAGGAGAGCATAGTGGGTAGTACAGAGTGGGCCATCAGCAAAACCATAAGTTGCTGTGCCGAGCTGTGCCGAGCTGTACAGCCACCTACAGTCCCCACAGTGATACAGATAGGTCCCCATTTGTACAGCGCTGTCACAGCGCTGTACAGATTGTGACACAATCTCAGGTCCTGTACACACCATACCTAATATAGATAGACTTGTATACTGTGCCTACTGTATGGTGGTGGTCGCGTCGCGGTGTGCGTGTGTGGTGGTGGTGGTGGTGGTGGTCGCACTGCGTGCTCTGCTGGGGTCGCCGCTGTCATCGTCGTTGTCATCAACGACGACGACGGTGGTGGTCGTTGTTGCGTTGCAGCCGTCAATGCCGGTGGTGGTGGTGGTGGTCGTGCCGCAGCGTGTGTGCTGGCGCTGGGGTCGTCGATGCCGGTCGTGGTGGTCGTGGTCACGTCACAGCGTGCGTGTGCTGGCCACAGGGTCGTCGTCGTCGTCACGCCGGTGGTGGCTGCGTCGCAGCGTGCGTGTGTGTGTGTTGACGTCGTCATCACGCTGGTGTGGTGGTCGCATGACCACGTGCGTGAATGTGTGCTGGCGCTGGGGCTATGGCCATCGTCATGCCGTAGTGTGCGTGCGCTGGCGCTGGGGTCGTCACCATCGTCGCCGTTGTCGCCATCTAAGCGGGTGATGGTGGTGGTGATTGCACCACAGCGTGCGTGCTGGCGCTGTCGTCGTCATTGTCCTCACAGGTGATGGGGTGGTGGTGACTGTCGACGAGTGGTGGTGGTGGGGGTGATCGACGCACGGTGGTGGTGGTTGGTGCTGTTGGGTGCGGCTGTCGTCGCCGTTGTTTGGTCAGTGTTGGTGGCTGGGCTGTGTGGTGTACGCGGGGCGGGTGCCCATGCAATGGGCTGGTAATAATAGTTAGTAAACGAGAAAAAGAAAAAAACATACAAGTTAGTGGGGGGAATCAGGCTGTACAGGCATAGGTGTACGCGGGTGTGGGTGTGCACACAGAGAACCTGGAATAATAGTTAGTATACGAAACAAAAAAAAAGAAACTTCATAGTACCTGCAAGTGCGATTGCGCTGTGGTGGTATGGTGGGTAGTGGCAGCATCGTGCGTGAACATTTGATAGTGCGTGTGATTACAGTGGTGGTGGAGTGGGGGTGGGGGTGGGGTAAGCGATGGGACTTAGAGAAATTTTGTGAAGTTAGCTTATGTAACATGTACTGTAAACGTACTGTGTCAGAGCTGTGTTCCCGTGGAACTGGGACCCTGTGGCAACGTATGCTGTAAGCGCTGTCAAATACTGTACTATTACGGTAATTACTGTAAGTACTGTCCCGAAATAAGGGATTTGCTGATGTGGGGAGTATCTTAGTTGAGATTTGATCTAAGGATCTACTAGGCTGGAGTATGGTAGTTTATATAGTAATGAGAACTAGGGTGAGTACATACGGTGACAAGTAAACACCTTAGTCAGGACAAGGGATGGAGCAGAAGCAGACAAGAAAATAAACCAGGTACAAGAAAATAAAGCAGGGACAGGAAAATAAACCAGAGCGGAAGCAGAAATGGGGAACTAGGATTACAGGGACGATGGAGCAGATGCAGGGACAAGTAGGTAAAGGGAACTAGGTCGGAAGAGGACAAGTAAGGGTTGGAGGTGGACTTAACTAATGTTAAGTCCGGAGCGATGTCCAGGACCGGAGGAAGTGGGACTGGAGGAAGTGCAGGACCGGAGGAAGTGCAAGAGCAGAGGGAGTGTACAGCTGGAGGAAGGGCGGAGTAGCCAGAGGAAGGTCCGGAGTTGGACATGGAAATGTCCAAGGCCATTGGTGGACCTATCAGGGGAAGCGGAGCAGAACAGGAGCAGACCTGAGCTGGAGTTGGGCTATGTTGCAGACAAGACCAAGGGAGTGGCCGGACTGAAACTGGAGTAGCAACAAGTGGTAGGTACAGGTTTGACATGGCGGAGTTAGACCGCAGATGTGTCTAGAGGAAGACAGGGGTTAGTCCCGAGGTGGAGATGGACGTAGTGACTGGAGTTGGGCTGGAGTGCAGCTATGGGGCTGGAGATGGCCGGACTAGATCTGGAGTTGCATCTATGCCTAAGGAGAGGTCAGGCGGGCCAGGGTTAGACCAGAGTTGTGACTGGGAAAAGTATGGATATGACAGGAATGAGGAGACAGCGACTACTCACGCGAACAGACAGCAATTAGGAAAAAAAAATTGTAATGGGTGACTTCAAGGAGGGAGGACTTGGAAAACCAAGTATACTGAAAAAAAAAAAAACAGGATGATGCATGACCGAAGCAGGGTATAATGAACATCCATTTAGCAGGATCCTATCAAACTTGTCAGTATGTTGTGTAGACCATGAAATAAACATACAAATGCTCATGCATTGATCAGCACACACAATGAGTTCCTCCACAATCTGCTCACTGATACTACCATCCTCTGATGTTGCGCTATCCATGCTGGAAACAACGAGGGCATTTGCCATGGTAACAACTTCCTTCAGTGTGGCGAGATTGCATCTAGTAACCGAGATGAAATATTGCCTCGTACACGATCCCCAGTTCATGTCGGAGAATGCCAAGCTGTTCGAGGATTCCTTGTGATGAGCTTTCTGCAACTTGAGAGGAGTTTTCACAGTAGCCTTGCCATGAGTGCTGATCTGGTCATTGACAAGCAGTTCACCTTTGTAGAACAGATGAATGGCACATTCAAGCTAAGCTAACTGTTACACTGCCATCCAATAGATAAAACATGTGACCTACTGCAGAACAACAAAGGGATATTGCCCCTTTGACAGTGTGTTCCTTCAGATCATCAGTGTTGATCCTTGGGATGTCGGGGCACCCAATGCAGGGGCACAGATGGGCATGGGCAAAGAGCTGTAAGAAAAAATCTGATCAATAGGCATTCTCTGTTTTCATAGGATCAAGGTCTTGGTACAGGAATGCAAACCCATCCAGGAGCTCGAGACATATTTCCTGAATAGCAGCAAGGGACTTTGTGTTGTCACTATCTGAAGCAAGAAAATGAGCCATGAGAGCAATAGCAGTGGAACTGAAATTGCTTCGCCACACACTGAGCCGCCAAGTCACCTGTTCAAGAGAGTATGAGTCCAACAATTAATTAAACTAAAAGATAATTAATAATTACGAGCACAAAGACAGGTGTTCCAGGATGGATTTCATCCAAGTTGGCAAAGTGTGGGTCCACAGTGGTGACAATGGTTTGGAGGGTTTGCACTAGGTCCTGGTCTGGGATCACCCATGGATCACCCAAGCTACCAGCCCACCTCAGAAGGGCGGGAAGGATTTGCTTGGTCCACTTTCTATCCTCTTGGAGCGCAGGAGGCAGATGCCCATTCATGTAGTGGAAGCGACCACCACCCATTCCTGCACTATTGGTTCCAGCTGATGGCGTTTGGCTTGCGGTACCTGGTACGGACAAATCTTTTGACTGTCCAGCCATGGTGTCACTAGGGCTGGTCTGTGGTTTCTTTGCCAGCTTGTCAATGATAATATTAGTCTGTTGCTCCACAAAGTTAGTATGGTAATTAATCAGACAAGGAGGTGCACCATTGCAGTCACACAAGGTGTCTTTTTGGTCTGTTGCGGGCTGCCTGTATCATTGTAGCCATTGTTGTCCACTTCATCAACCTCACTGGACACAATATATTCAGTGTTGGGATAATCTGCATGCTTGCGCTTTGAACCGGTCTTGACTGCTTTGGAGATGGGTGTGATAAACTCATCGTCGCTCTCCTCTAAGTTAACGGTAGTGTGCAACACTGACTGGAAATCAAGTAGAATGAGAATTATTGATCTTCTTCATTGAATGCTTACTGTAGTCCTGTGCTTCCTGGTGGTCCAGACAGGTAACTCTTTGTCCTGAGCATCGGGTACAGCACTCGAAATTGGAGTGGGAGTCTTCTTGTACACTGGAGGGGCAGCTGAACTGATGCTGGTAGCCTTGGTTGACAAGGAAGGGGTAGTGGAGGACGGTGCACGAGACATTCCATGGGTTGAACAATTGGAAGTGGCAGTGTTCTGAGGGGTACCATTTCCCTCACTATGATCAACACTGTTAGCCCAGTTCTTGATCCGGCCAGCCAGGGCAGTCCTCTTGTTCGGCGTGCTGATATTCCAGGTGAGGTTGAGCCAGTATAGAGTAGATTCAGTGAGAAGCAACATTGTTTTTGGAAAATACCCACCACTCTGACAATAGTTCTTGTTCTGGTGTGACACGTGTTGACAACCTGGACTCTTCAGTCACATCGGTCATAGCATTTTGTCTTCTCAGTGCATGACTACTGTGAGTGGCCCTAACCCCAATTGGCAGAGGCTTATTGATATCCCTTGTGTTCAAAGGGTCCTTGACAGCAGCATTGATGGCCGGCGCATGTTGAGTATCCATTTCTATATCAGCTGCACCTGATCAATTAGTCATCTGGGGATTTAATAAAATGAATCCTCACTATTGGCACGAGGAGCAGTCTTGGTGGGTCTCCCTTGACTTCCCCCCCATCTTGGTCTCACCGGCTTTGCTTTCACAGCTTCTTGCCTTGCCTGTTCGACCTCCATGGTTGCCTCCATCTCGCTGACTCAAGCACAACCCTGCTGAACAGCAGTTGCACGAGCATCTTTGATTTGCTGTGCACGCAAGTCATCGGCTCTCTTCTCTACTGGGGTACATCATTTAGCTTGTGTGTCGAGAACTATCTGGCCTGGGTGTAGGTTAGCTTTTTCTCAATGCAGACGTTGACCCCAAGAGGGATTATTGGCCGACATGGTACCTGTCATAGCAGGCAGGAGATGGAGACAATGAACAGTGAGTTTGAACTTGTCGTTTTTATTCGTGCACAGCTAAGGTTTGTTTGCAAACAAATAACACAATTTTTGGTGCTAAGTGCCACTCACCCTGACCATTTATTGACCACATGGTCCTTACTGTGTTTACTGACTCTGAAGATGCAGCCAGCTGCAAATCGTCATTGTCAAAGGCCAACACAAAGGCCTTTCTGTGCTGCCCAATACCCCTGTGATGCATCAGGGTGCAACTGCTGGTTCAGAAATTTCTCTGGCCTCACTCAGCACAAGCACACCCTTCATCCATCTTTCGATCACCACAATAGAGCATCTCTGCTACGTGAACACACCTTCAATGGCCATCAAGGCAGCCATCAAGGAGAAGATGGCTATCAAGGGGAAGATGGCTATCAAGGGGAAGATGGCTATCAAGGGGAAGATGGCTATCAAGGGGAAGATGGCTATCAAGGGGAAGACAGCAGCCATGAAGGAGGAGACCCATTTGAGGGAGAACATGAGGCTTTAAGGGCCAAGTTTGTTGGTCCTGGCAGCAAGCTTTACCGCAATTATCATCCAGGTCTCAACAGTAAGCCTGTGGATCCATGATCACCTGAACACTTTAACTAACATCTTTACAACATGAAAATGTGATGCTCTTGGACATTTTCTACCTGATGATGCCCCACCGCCACCACATTTACTGAAGGCACCAGATGACTGGTCTCCATACCGTAACCGGCTGGAATTCGAACTTGCCGACTTTCTCTTTACACACACTGAAATGCCCATCAAAAAGATTGATGCATTGCTTGAGATTTGGGCTGCATCAATGCTGGAACTGGGTGGGGAGCTGCTATTTTCTAATCACACAGGTCTCTATCATATAATTGACAGCACATGCATTGGCGACATGAAGTGGGAGAACTTCACTGTGTGTTACAAAAGTGGTGACCAAGAGAATGATGCGGCCCCTTGGATGTCCGACACATACAATGTATGGTATCATGACCCATGTCAAGTTGTTCACAACATCCTTGCAAGTCCTCAATTTACGAACAAAATGGATTATATACCCTACCAGGAATACGACACCGCAAACGATAGGAGGCACTGGCAAGACTTTATGTCCAGTGACTGGGCTTGGGAAGAAGTGGTATTAGCATATCTATTACTGTAAATTTATACTAATTTCAAGTACTTAGGACTGGATCATTCGAGATGATCTGACAACAGCCAGTGCAACATTGGTCCCTATTATTCTGGGGAGCAACAAGACAATAGTGTCTGTAGCAATGGGACAAATGGACTATTACCTGCTATATCTCTCCATAGGAAATGTGTGGAACACTGTCCGTCGTGGACACTGCAATGCTGTCGTTCTTATTGGATTTCTTGCAATGCCCAAAAGTATGTATAATATAGTTTTCTTCGTTTTGTGCTACTCAAGACATGTCGCACAGCAATGAGAGAGCATGCAGACTCTGTGGAATTCTGTAAATTCAAGCGTCAGCTTTTTCATTCTTCACTCACACGCATACTTTTTTTGCTTTGTTCTGCCATGAAGGTCCCGGAGGTTGTGTTGTTTGGAGATGACTACTACCAGTGTGTTATTTACAGCCTTGCAGCATACATTGCAGACTACGAGGAGCAAGTTCTTTTATTGTGCATTGTGCGTAACTGGTGCCCAAAATGTCTTGCACATCGGACAAACCTTGACAAAGAAGCACTCCACCATCACTGAGAGCACGCCGATGCAGTGATTGAAGAATTTGAATTTCGCAAACTTTGGGATGTGTATGGAATTGTGGGTGATTTGGTGGTAAGTTCGTACTCCTTTTTTGTTATAACAAGGTGTCTAATTAAAGACAGCCATTTACAAACGACTTCCCACATGCAGATATCTATCAAATGCTCTCACCGGATATTCTTCACCAACTCATCAAGGGCAGATTCAAAGATCACTTGGTGGAATGGGTTGAGAAGTACCTCATCTGAATTCATACAAAGGCAGGTGCAGAGAAGATCCTTGATGAAATTGACCGGTGGTACATGATTCAGTGATTCATACTGCTCACTTCTTTGATTATTACTTTCAGGATTGCAGCTGTGGCACCATTTACTGGCCTGCAGCACTTCCCCCAAGGGCGGACCTTTAAGCAGTGGACCGGCAACAATTCAAAAGGTCTAATGAAGGTAATAATGTTTATATTTTTCCTGGCTGTGATTATTGACCAATGTTACACAGGTTTACATTGCAGCCATTGAAGGCTACATGCCAAAAGACGTAGTGCATACATTTTGAGCTTTCCTCGAATTCTCTTATCTTGTTTGTCGAAATGTTGTCACTGAGCAATCAACGAAATTGACGATGCACTTCAATGCTTCCATCATTTTCACAAAGCCTTCTGGAACACTGGTGTAGTCAACACCTTCTTGCTACCCCAGCAACATTCAATGAAGCACTACAACCACCTTATCCACCAGTTTGGTGCACCAAATGGACTTTGTTCCTCAATTACTGAGTCAAAACATATTAAGGCTGTCAAATGGCCTTATTGGCATACTAACCACTTTCAAGCTTTGGGCCAAATGCTTTTGATTAACCAAAGGCTCGACAACCTTGCTGCAGCATGTGCAGATTTTAAAGAGTGCAGTATGCTGAATGGAACATGTGTATCTCAGATGCTTGAGGCATTAGGTGTGAAATTCCATTTCACCAGTTGTTGTTGATGTTGACTCTCATTTAGAACACTGTGCTAATGGGGATCACGATCAGCGCAATGGCATTGAGGAAGGTGGCCACAACGCACCAGACATAGAGCAAACAACAGCGGGCCATGAAGAGGATGCAGGTGAAGCAGTTGACACCTCAATGAGGATTGATGCACATGTAACATTGGCACACGTTCATCGTATGTTTTACTACTCAGTTTCTTGCAGCAGTACTACTGATCAACCCATCTTAGAACATAATCGTGCATGGACAGTAGCTGCCCTGGCAGATGAGCTTAACATGCCACAGTTCTCAAGCCTTTTACGCTGCTACCTCCACTCTCAACTCGATGCTACCGATCCTCACAATCCAGACAATATCCCTCCTGACGAGTGCCCATTTTATGATGGTCCACTCCATGTCTTTAACTCTGCATGCTCCACTTTCTTTGCACCCAGTGATCTAAGTGGCATCTATGGCGTGCATCACGAGTATATCCATTCCTGCCCCATGTGGCGGAATGGGAACCCCCATTTGATTATGTGTTTGTTGTAACCGACCCACAGATGCAAGGCATGTGTGGCCTGGACATTGTGCGTGTCTTATGTTTTTTTTTTTTTCATTCAAGTATCTAGGGACAGAACATCAATGTGCCATTGTGCACTGGTTCAACTGCATAGGGAATGGCCCTGATGAGGCTATGGGGATGTGGATTGTCCACCCAGGCTACCAAGCACACAATATTTGAAATGTTGCTGTCATTCACATTGACACTATTTATTGTACAGTGCATCTCATCCCCGTCTATGCTTCTCACAATGTTGTCAGAGACATCAGACCTCACAATTCTTATGACATGTTTCATTCTTTTTATGTTAATAAATATGCTGATCATCATGCGTTCGAGATTGTGTTCTAGCTCTGTGCTGGGCTATGCAGTGTGGAAACCCACCCATTGTGCAACCTCCACATGTACCCTCTTTTCCAATTTGTCATCAATGTTTTTTCATGCTGTGCAGTTGCAGTGCCATGCATCAAAGTGAAGCCACCACAGGCGATTTGGGCAAACCACCTCAATGGCTTGACTGTGGTACCACGTACCAATCAGCACACCCCTCTTTCATGCACTGCACAACGCCTCTCACCCCCAGATACCTTATCCTCAGGACCTCAGCCAGTAAGCACTCCCAGTTTTCCATCTTCTCTACTCTTTTCAACGCACATCAGAAACCCCAATCAGCAGTGTCCGTTTCATGGCAACCTGACCCTCTCTGCCTCCCACCCCCGGATACCTTATCCTCATCTGGTAAGTACCCCCAGTCTTACAACTTCCCTACTCCTTCCAATGCACATCAGAAACTCCAATTGGCAGCATCTGTTTCACGGCAAGCTGACCCCTTCTATGACCATGAGCACATATTGCACCTACACGCCAGGTTGACCCCTTCACACAATGCCTCCCACCCCTGGATACCTTATCCTCACCTGGTAAGTACCCCCAGTCTTACAACTTCCCTACTCCTTCCAACACACATCAGAAACTCCAATTGGCAGGGTCTGTTTCATGGCAAGCTGACCCCTTCTATGGCCACGAGCACATACCATGCCTACGCGCCAGGTTCATCACCCACCTATTCACTTGCCCAGAGTTACTGCCATCCTCGTCTGGCTCCATGGTCAAGCTTCCTTTATCGCGTCTGCCCTCCACTGCATTACACTACACTCCTCGATTACCTTGCCAACGTAGTACTCTACATCAACCCCCACCTCCTCTGTGCCACCCCCCACACCAGCCAGTATCGAGGACCTTTCAGTCAAGGTTGTGTTGGCTTCCTCGTCAACAGGATAGTTGATGTTGTCAGAACATGTTCAAGCACCCCCCAACCAAAAGTAAGTTGTTCGCCTTCGCCTCCCTGGTGATGTACATAGTATATACTCACTTGTCAGTGGCATTTAGAGCTGACTTCCTTCTTGACGAAAGAAGCCAGATATTGTATACAGTGCCATCACCGACCTGGCCTCGCAACTCCCTATTTAATGGACAAGAATTGCTATGTATACCCCACCTTTACATCATGTCTCTTACTTGGGCCAGTAGTGCCACCACCAACCTGGCCTCGCAACTCCCTACTTACTAATGGACAAGAATTACTATGTATATCCCACCTCTATGTCATGTTTCTTACTTGAGCTGTATAATAATGACTATTGGTACTTTTTTGACTTTGCAGCAATTCGCCAACATTTTGGACTTATTATGACATTATTGGGGCCTGCTGGGCTTAATTGACATTTTCTGACCTATGTTTGTTATGTTGTGCTGGCCGCCTCGGCAGAAAAGTCCAATAAGCCCTAAATGTCCCGAAAGGCACAAAAAAAGCCGTAATAGCTCGGATAGTATTTGACAGATTTGCTGATGCTAGGGTATTGCAAACCTGAAGTGTGGGTTAAAAAGGGGGAGCATAATGTGGGATGCAATATGATATAAACATTGGGCATGAATTCTCGCTACCAGTGTTTTTAATTACAGCTGTTTGCATCAATAATGGTACTGGTGTGTCGTGGCTGAGACAAACAAATGAGATAAGCAGTGATGGGACTTAGTAGAACTTTGGCTTTCAGTCGCTGCTTGATTGTTCTCATCAATGCCCAACCACAAGATATCACATGATTTGAAGCTTGCTGCCCTTCGCCTTCACCAACATGGGGCCATGCCCCTCTCTGATATTCTCCACTGCTTAGGCATTTCCCAGATGACTTTCTTTCATGTCCAGAAGATCTTTTGTGAAACTGGAGATGTTGTCAAGCCTTGAAGTGCCTACCGTGGTCATCCTCGGATCCAGAACCATGCAGATGTCCATTATTTGATCAAACTCATCCAACATCATCCTGACTGGTTTCTCAATGAGCTCCAGGGGCTCTTGGAGCAAAACCGCTTTATCAGTGTGCATTACACCACCATTCATTGAGAACTTCTTCAAGCAGGCATTTCACTCAAGAAGCTTTGTAAAGTAACATCTGAGTGGAATGAAGATCTTTGTGCCAACTTTATTCAGCAGATGGCCCGATATGAGCCAGAAGAACTCATCTTCATTGACAAGATGAGCAAGGATGAGTGGACACCAGTGAGGAGGTATGGCCATGCCCCAAGGAGTGAGCAGGCAAGCATTATAGGTCCATTTGTTCGTGGAAAGTAACTTTCAGCAGTTGCTGTGATGAGCACAGATGGTGTCATTGCTGGAAAGGTAGTCTTGGGTTCCTTTGACCGAGTTAGGTACATTGAATTCATTGAGTCGTTCATGGTGAGTATTTGGCTGGTAAACTGGCTATCCAGGCTAAACTACTGTCATGTACAGCTACCTTTGTGTACTCGATGGCCAGGCAAGCACAGTGTCCTCGTCATGGACAATGCATGCATCCATCATGGTGAGGAGATTTGTGAACTTGTCATGTAGCATGGTGTGTCCAATTCCATGACTACCTTGGACTTCCTCTAATAACAGTAATTCCAAAGGTGTACAGCTTGAATATTTACTGCCATACTCCCCTGATTTGAACCCTATCGAAGAAGCCTTCTCACAGATCAAATTATGGATCTGCTGCAACTGGGATGTTTTCTTTGCAGCAGAAGGAGATGGACTATTTTATGACATGCAGGAGGCACTGGATATTGTCACTGCTGATGACGCACAAAGCTACATTCAACATGCAGGTTATTTCTAGTTACACATTGCAGTGGTATGATACAATTGGGTTTTGTCATTTTTGTCCCCTGAATGTCATGTTATGCATTGCACCAATGGGAAACTGCATCTTTCAGCTGAGCAATCTCCCCACGAAGAACACCAATTGCCTCCAGGTCTTGAATGGTTGCGAAATGAAGTGAATGAGAGATTATATAGCCATTCTCAATGAGCTTGCACTGTAGGTCTTGAGAAATATCATATGATACACAGAAGTTGTCAAGGGAAAGACGAGGGCCAAGAGACTGAAGCTGAGAGGGTGTCAGTAACATTGCAGCTGACAGCAACACAGGTTGGGTCTGGGTGAGTGGTGCTTGAGGTACTGTAGCCACACCAGGATTGTGGAACATTTGGAACATTTTGGCAGGAAAATTGATGTTGATAATAGGCCCACCTGACGTGGTGGCAGTGCCTGGTGTGGTGCTTGGTGTGGGTGCAGGTGCAGATGAATTCTGGGATTGTTTCGTGTGGGCTTGTTCTTGAAGCTCTTGACGTCGAGCCACGAGAAGTGTCAACTGTCCAAGGTTTTCGTCAGCAAGCACAGTATTGAACTCCTTATGGTTTGGAGGCATGTCGATTTTTGCAACCTGATCGCCTTTGAGCTATGCAGTAGTCTAAATGTCAGCATTTCAAATGCAATGGTAGTGTTCAAACCATGGCAGAAGCCCAGCATTCCAAGCGAGAAAATGTGAGTGGGATGTGTGTCACATTTTCTGGATTGATGTAGCAAAACCCGCTTGAGCCACATAATGCACCTTGCATTGTCCCATACAACACAGACAGATGAAGCTGACAATCAGCTGTGCTACATGGCCAGCTGAGATAGGGCCCAGCTATGGTGCATCTCCATATCATACAAGTGGGCTAATGGTAAGGTGTTTCACCGTGCCATATTGGTGGCTCATGGAGAGGTTGTCACCAAGCAATATTGGTGGGCTGATACACTGGTACACTAGATCAGGATATGGCCTGTGGCAATAGGACATAATGCAGCAAGGGAGCTGCTGAGACAACCCTAAGGGCAAAACCCAAAGAACTACCACACAAGGGACTCTGAGGAGGAAAGGATGCAAGCGTCTTAGAGCAAAGACCCAAAGAGAGCTCGAATGGAGAGCCTCTGGGTGCTGGATTGCAATGGTATATATACTACACTACACGTGTCCTGTGCGAGGCTATCCATGAGGCTGTATGCTGTACGAGGCAGTGAACACAGCTGCCATCCTGTGGTAAGGCTATGCTAATGACATCAAGGGATACAGCATGTACAGCACAAGGCTGTAGTCTAGACAGACCTACAGATAAGATGCACTAGATAAGATACTACGGTACGATAAGATAAGATGTCATCTAATCGCAGATTAGATAAGATAAAAAGTTAGACCATGTTAGACCGTTACACTACTCCCCCCTTAGGTGCAGGATTCCAGACTGCAAAAGGTAGGATCACATACGGTAAGATTCTCGGGAATTCGAGTAAATAATGAGTCGAAGTCCGACTGCACCATGCGAAGCTTTCAAGGGGCAGAAGGATTTTCCCTATAAAAACGCTCGACTATCAGAGGAGAATTCTTCAGATTTGACAAGGGTTCCCATGTTCTTTTGTGTTCTTCATACCCTTTCCATTGTACCAAGTATTGGAGCTGGCGTCTATAAATACGGGACACTACAACATAGTCCACTTTGTACTCTTCATCGCATTCTTCAGAAACAAGTACCGGGCCAGGCTGGGAAACAGGCTGTCCAGGGAGTGGACCTAAATAAGGCTTGACTTGGGAAACATTCACTACTGGGTGAATCCGAAGAGTTTTTGGGAGCTTAAGCTCAACCACATTTGGGGTTACTCGAGTGACCTCATAGGGGCTGATCCACTTTTCTGTAAGCTTCTTAGAAGCGCAATTTAACATACGAAGGTTGTCCGTTGAAAGCCAGACTTGCTGGCCAACAGTATAATCTGGGGCGGGGTTTCTATGCTTATCCGCCTGAAGCTTCATGTTGCATTTAGCCTTTTCAGAAGATTCAATGACTTTGTTAAATATGGCAGCGA
>JAYMGJ010000207.1:0-107516 GCA_037178675.1 Scleroderma bovista | reverse complement strand
GTGTTGAAATTCCTGGTCCCTACAGTACCATTTTTTCCCTTATACTTAGTATGGACACGCCGAGCATTCCTTACATAATCACGGTCGTTCTTTATAGGATGTTTTTCTTTCGTTTCGTACCTCAGTCTCTGTTTGCACAGAAGTACTGAGGTAAGGCTACTCTACACATTCATTTACTATGATACTGACCTATGTAGTCATTTGTGACTCTTGTCTAGTGTCGAGCTGCGCCAGTTCACCTCACAAAAGGTTATGAGCCCCGAGCTCCTACAACACTAGACGATATAGTACTACAACCTCCCGCACAATGTCCGCTCCCGGTACCTCAGCCTCCGCGGCTGGAAAATCCTCGAAGTCTGCAACCACACTTTCTACAGTGTCGAACAAGGCCACATCTGGCTCGAGTCGTTTATACGACATCCCTTCTCTTGACAATGACGGGACAAATTTTCACATGTGGAAATTTCGTGTCCAAACAGTCCTGGGTGTCCGACACCTTTGGTCAGTCGTTAGCGGAGAAGATCCGAAACCGGACGCAGCCACACAGCCAGATGAACTTGAGGAATGGCTCGCGAAGGACAAAGAGGCTCACGCCCAACTAACACTCACACTGAAGGACGAACCCCTCAGCGGAGTCCTTTATTCCACGACATCCGCCGAAGTCTGGAAAAAGCTCAGTGAGCGATACGAAGGCCGCGGGAAACAATCTATTGCGTACCTTATAAGCGAACTCTTTCGGAGCACACTCTCGGACGACACTGCCATGGAATCCCAGTTGAATCTGATGCGGCAAAAGGCTAATGTCTTAAAAACCATTGGCCAGCCACTTGATGACTCGCTCGTAGCCATAGCTATGGTAATATCCCTCCCGACATCCTATTCGACCCTCCGCACCATTTTAATGGCCGCGGATGACAAACTCACGACGGACATGGTTATAAACCAAGTTCTCATCGAAGAGAGGTCACGGAAATCGCCTGGGCAGACAGCCCTTAGTGCAAAGGCGACGAGCCAAACAAAGGGCAAGGGAAAAGCCAAGTCTGGTAAAAAGAGTCAGAAGAAGAAGGCCACCTGCACCTGCTCAAAGGACGGCCATACGGAAGACGTCTGCTATAAGAAAAAGCGCGATGTAGCTGCGAAGGACGGAACGGACAAGTCGAAAGAAAAGCCTAAGGAGGAAAAGACTGAGTTAGCGGCTCGTGTCGCACAGGTGGACGGAGACTCACCTCCACCCCTTCGTCTGTTCATGGCCCGCAACCAGATGGACAAAGCCACCATTCGCGACTGGATTATAGACTCGGGCGCGTCAGCCCATATGTCATGCCAGCGCAAATGGTTCACGACGTATCGTCGGCTTGTACCACCCCAATCCGTTACTGTTGGAAATGGAACGTCTATCCCGGCGGTGGGTATAGGACGTATCCACATCAACCTTAAATTGGATGGTGGGCACATAGCGACCACCGTCATATGCGATGTCTACTACGTGCCCAATCTTGATGGGAATCTCCTTTCCGTCTCATATTTAGCTGAATTCAATCTTGAAGTTACCTTTGGCCGCGACTCCTGTCGAATCCTAGACAGGAATCAGGTGGTGGGCAAGGGCTACAAACGGAACTCGCTGTACCTGCTAGCTGCAATGCCTTCTCCCGAAGACCAAACGGCCTACATAGTTAATGGTCCCTCGACCTCTCTCGACCCTGAACTTCCCCTTTCAGCTCTCGCATCTCGAAAGACATCTTCGGAAGCCGACATTGATGTCTGGCACCGTCGACTTGGACATGTAAATGTTCAGTCAATTTTGAAATTGCTAAAGAAAGGAATGGTCGACGGCATGACTATCAGCGACTCGAAGGAAACGCACGAAGATAAATGCGTACCTTGTCTCGAGGGGAAACAGCACCACGCTGTGATTCCTTCCGAATCCAATGTCGAAAGTCCAAGGGTACTACACAGAACGTACTCGGACGTCTGTGGACCCATGGAAACAACAGCGCGGAGAGGCTACCGTTACTTTGTTACATTCATCGACGGCCATTCGCATCGCCTCGTTGTCAAGTTAATAAAGTTAAAAAACGAAGTGCCTAAGCTCACCAAAGAATACCTCGAGCGAGCGGAGGCAGAGACAGGCGAACACGCGAATTATTTTCGCAGCGATGGAGGCGGAGAATACGGATCCACGGCACTACAAGACTACTTTAAGTCGAAAGGAATCCATCATGAAATGACGAATGCGTACACACCGCAGGAGAACGGCGTCTCCGAACGGATGAACCGCACACTTGTCGAGATGGCTCGTGCAATGCTGTTCGACGCTGGACTCCCCAACACCTACTGGGGGGATGCAATCCTCTACGCTACGCACGTCCTAAATCGTGTACCTACTCGCGCGATCACCGACGGGTTGACACCGCACGAAGCGTTCACTGGAAACAGGCCGTCAGTCGCGCATTTGAGAATATTTGGGTGCAAGGCACACGTCCACGTACCTGACGAGAAGCGGCGGAAGCTCGACGCCAAGTCAGTCCAATGCACTTTCTTAGGTTTCGCTGAGAACCGCAAAGCCTATGTGTGCGTGCACCGTCCGAGCGGACGAATTTTTGAGTCCAGGGACGTTGTCTTCGATGAAGGGAGCGCCAACGCCCCCTCTTGCGTTAAGATCGACGATCCGTGTCTAAACGTTGAAGGAACAAAGCCGTTAGCGGTCGGAACACTTTCTGAGGCCATACAAACGATCCCAGACTCACCTGTTGGGGATGGGGAGACAGCCAGCGCCAACGAGGACTCGGATGGCGAATCCGTCGACGGGACACCTTCAGAAAGGGTCAGCGATATCGAAAATGCGTTGATACACGCACCCGTTTCATCCGATCGCTCTGGATCGCCTCCAGATGGTGTTTTGAGCCGCCAACTCGCAAGAGTCGAAGTTCCTGTCAAACGGCAGGTTAGTAAGGGTCAACGGTACACCAAACGACTGGAACGTACCTCAGACGGACGCTCAGGCCAAGCGTTAGGCCCGCCGTCGCCGTATCCGGTCCCAATCCCCACTCCAGCGGTGAGAAGGTCTTCTCACGCCCGGAAAGCGCCGATCCGCGACGACGATCAGCGTTTCTTCGTCAACGCCTACGAGAGGAACACCCTAGAAGAGGAAATTCAACTTAACGAAGAAAGGACAGACGACTTACCACGTCGCATTGTGGGTGTTGACGACGGAGGAGAGACAGACGCATGCGCAGATATGGTGGACTGTGACGAGTCACACTGTGACGCGCTCACGCAAAGTGCTCGCCGCGCTGCCACCGCAACACCTCTAGACAGTGAACCACTCACCTACAGCGACGCCGTCGGTCGTCCAGACGCCGATCTATGGCTGGGCGCCATGGGAGTCGAATTAAATACTTTCAAAGAGATCGGCCTGTACCAGGAAGTCGAAGCACCGCCCGATCGCAAGATAATCGATTCAAAATGGGTTTTTAAAATCAAGCGCGGGCCGAACGGTGAAATCGACAAGTACAAGGCTCGTCTCGTCGCAAAGGGGTACACACAAGTGGAAGGACTCGATTATACGGACACGTTTGCTCCCGTTACAAAGTTCACAACCATCCGCTCACTTCTCGCACTTGCAGCTCAACATGATCTCGAAGTCCATCAAATAGACGTCAAAGCGGCTTTCCTCAATGGCAAATTGGACAAGGAGATTTATCTCCGTCCACCGCCTGGTTTCCGCAATGACCCAAAGGTCGTCTGGCGTCTACTCCGCGCCCTGTACGGTCTCAAACAGGCCTCAAAGGCATGGTATGACATGCTGTGCAAGACGTTCGAGTCCCTTGGATTCACGCGCAGCAATGCAGACCATAGTCTATTCTACAAGGATGAGGACGGCGATCTACTGATCGTCGCCGTCTATGTGGATGATAAACTGATTTTTTCAAAGAATCTCGACGCCATCAAACGCCTGAAATTGCAGCTGTCCGAACACTTTGAAATAATGGATCTGGGCGAAGCCCGCTGGATCCTAGGTATGGAGGTTGTTCGCGACCGCCAACAAGGGATCATTTCTCTGTCTCAACGCCGCTATGTCGAGACGATCCTAGATTGTTTCGGCTTAAAGGATGGACGATCCGTCTCCACCCCACTTGAGACCAACGCGAAGCTCGTCAAAATTGATGTCCCTGAAGTCGACGCTAAGACGTATCAAAGCGCGCTCGGTGGACTCATGTACGCCATGCTGGCGACGCGTCCAGACCTGGCATATGCAGTGGGTGCGTTGAGCAAACACGCAGCTTGCCCTGGACAGGCGCATTTTGCAGCTTTAAAACGAGTTTACCGCTACCTACGTGGCACGACGGACACCCGTCTCATTTACAGGAAGATGTCGGAAATGTCCCTACTGGGCTACGTCGATGCGGATTGGGCTGGCGATGTCAATGACCGTCGCTCAATTTCTGGCTACACTTTTGTTACAGCCGGAGCTGCTATCAGCTGGTCGTCGAAGAAGCAACCATCCGTCGCTCTCTCGAGCACGGAAGCTGAGTATATGGCTGCTGCTGCCGCTGCGAAGGAAGCCACCTGGCTAAAATTATTATTTTCGGAGATCGAGCCATCACTCTCGCACACGCCTGTCAAGCTATTAATTGACAATCAGTCGGCGATGTCTCTTGCCAAGAATGCCACTTTCCATGATCGGACGAAGCACATTGCAATTCGTCATCATTACATCAGGGAGAAGGTAGACGAGGGAGAAATTGTTCTGGAGTACCTTCCGACTGCGGAACAGGTTGCTGACGTACTCACGAAACCTCTCAGTCGAGAGAAACACATTCGTTTTATAGAAGGTATGGGTTTGATTATTTAAAAGGACTATCTCGTCGAGTGGGTGTGTTGAAATTCCTGGTCCCTACAGTACCATTTTTTCCCTTATACTTAGTATGGACACGCCGAGCATTCCTTACATAATCACGGTCGTTCTTTATAGGATGTTTTTCTTTCGTTTCGTACCTCAGTCTCTGTTTGCACAGAAGTACTGAGGTAAGGCTACTCTACACATTCATTTACTATGATACTGACCTATGTAGTCATTTGTGACTCTTGTCTAGGTTAGTTAAATGAAGTCTCTGTTTGCACAGAAGTACTGAGTCATTTGTGACTCTTGTCTAGTGTCGAGCTGCGCCAGTTCACCTCACAAAATGGGGAAGGAAAGAAGGCATTTCACTGGCTTTAGCTGGAGATCATCCACATGTCGAATGACCAGAGCATCTTTGCATGGGGTTGCAGAAGCCGAGATAATTCGCGGACTGCCAGCAGTATCCTTACCGATGATCCAAGCTTCTTCCGTAGTTGTTCTTCGATGGTACTGATGGACCTCGACGAATTCATCCAAGAACTTGGGTATCTCGTCCATACCCACTATCCAATGGACAACCATGTAACAAGAGAGCTCGCATGTCACAGTTGGCACCATTGGCTCCCTATGAATAGTAATATGTGAGTCCCTCCACCTCGACGTCGAAGTAGGTCCATTCATGTGGTCCACTACGAAGACCTCGACACCGAAATACCTCAATCTTAACTCTGGAGTTCCCTGAACCACCCCACACGACGCACGAAGTACGCACTGTCCAAGCTGACTGTCCAAGGAGAGACCTATTGTGACGGCTGAACCTTTAGGCCATCACAGTCGGCCGAGTGTCATGCATATATTAGACGTATGTCGCCATCCAATATCTCTACTCCATATCCTCCCGTAGTACTGTATAAATAGTCGCTCCCGATGTAAGAGTTCCCTTTGGTCTTTTCTCAATATCAGAATTTGGTCTGGTAATTCGAGCATAAGATCTTCGTGTGCTGTTGTCCATAGTACAAACTACTGGTCAACTGTTACATATTTTTACCCTAGACCACACTCTACTCTCTTCTCCACTCCTCTAAACCCCACGGTTGCGCTTCCTGATAACTCGACGAGGACTGATCATCCACCGTACGACCAAGGGTACGCCACTGCATCTCATTTAACTCTTTAAACATCTTTGCCACTTATAACCCAACATATAAAAATGTCTGCGAGATATAATCTCCGAAAACATGCTCGCACCCATGCAAATTCACTGCCTGCAAGTCCCAAGAACCAAGAAGTCGCCAAGCTGCCTATCAGCCACATAATGCACCTGCATTGTCCCATACAACACGGACAGACAAAGCTGACAATCAGCCGTGCTACATGGCCAGCTGAGATAGGGCCCAGCCATGGTGCATCCCCATGTCATACGAGTGGGCTAATGGTAAGGTGTTTCACCATGCCATATTGGTGGCTCATGGAGAGGTTGTCACCAAGTAATATTGGTGGGCTGACACACTAGTACACTAGATCAGGATATGGCCTGTGGCAATAGGACCTAATGCGGTAAGGGAGCCGCAGCATGCGGCCAGAGGACTATATGCTGCAGGGTAGCCACTACATTCAGGCCGAGGATTGCAGGGGGGCTGCCGCAGCATTTCGGAAAAAGGACGGTAGTAAGTGCCGCAATGCAGCTAACCTGTGGATGGGAGTCAATAGAAAGGCCTCTGTACCAGTGTCCCATGCTTTGAATTTGGCTGTGGTATTGGTGTCCTGTTTCTGTCAGTGGGCCAGAGGGATAGTGTGTCCTGTGCTTTGCATTGGGCTGTACCTTTGGTGTCCCTTTCTTGTGTTGAAGCAATACCTATATATGTAGAGGAACTGCTACTCCAACTCACCTGTTGGGTGGAGTGCACAACCTGAGATGGTAGCGGTAGCTGGTCAAGAGCTGTTATATTATATAAGCGATGAACGCTGTTTATATACAACAAACATTGTGACACGTGACTGTGACACGTGACGTGTGACATGTAACATCTACTCTAAAGAGGACTATTACTAAGTCTACACTAATATGGGTCGCAGTCTTGTGTGCACTTCGTCGACGGTTTACGCCGGGTGCACATGCGACTTCAACATCTTGTTGCAGGGCCAGCCATAGAAACAGCATCCCGTGCTTTCCAATGGGCTGCATGCATGGTGTACCTTTAAGAATACCTAGCCATGGGATTGGTGTCCCATGACTATGAGTAGGCCCTGGAGCCAGTTTCATCTATATAGTCAGGGCACACGGCAACAATAGGTACAATGTCCCATAGCATTAGGTGGGCCCTCAGAAAGGTGTTATCTACCTATATGGGAGGGCCTTGCAGTACACTTCAAAGTGACAGGCTATGAATGCGGTGTCCCAGAGCATTAAGCAAGCCCTCCGTCTGGGGACACCTAGCTAGATGGGAAGGCCAGCTGATATGCTTCCCCTTCAGTATGATCGGCCATAATGTTTGGCCTCCCAATATACACAGCAGGCCCTTAGAACTATATCCCTTGTATAAATGTAGGGCCGGGCATCTGGTCTTCTCTAAAGTAGCGGTAAGCCAGGTGTGGCACAACACAATCGGCACTACATGGCATTGGCAGAACACACTGTCGGCAGAACAACGCTGTCGGCAGATCGAGAGTGTGGGTCCCTGTGGAGGGGGGTACTTCGATTGACAATTAGCGAGATATTGGTGAAGACAGTGGACCAATTTTCAAGTGCCGCCAGCATTCCGGGATCATGGCCAGTCGCCCAGTTAGTCAAGTGTTGCATGGCAAGGTGGCCGGCATGGTATAGAGGCGGATGGATAATAGAAAGAACACCTGAAAGTATTGCCGACGGAAGACATATATCCTTGCTCCATTGATAGCCCGTAGGACCGGCCAAAGCCTTGGACACCCCCGGAATGTCATTGGGGGTCTAGCAGAAGATCAAACAAGTGCATTGTCAAAAGAACAAGGTACTCACAGAATGGCCGAGCATGTGCCATGCCGGAGAGAATTCCAAGCACCCGAAAATATCCACATCATCCTTGAAATACTGGTGTGTTGTACGCCATGATTGATTAGTAATACTCTCTTCCAGTGGATCTGCAAGTGGATCGATGGATGCCGCGATGTGCTCCTAGAAACAAAGGCCTCAACAGTGGACAATGAGAGTGGAATGATACCATACTTGGATGCAGGGAGCTAGAGCTCTGGGAAGATACCACAATGCAATTGTGTCACCTTCTCCCAGAATAATGGTGGGCCGGGAAAGGGTCCCAGTCAAAGAGGAAGGATGTCTACGGAGGACCCTAATCTCCTGTTGCTCATTTGTGCCGGATTGCATTGGTCCGAGGCTTTCAGACAACCTAATCAAGTCAATGCTGCACGAAACTTCAGCGGATATCAAGCAAGGGATAATAGAACTATAAAAGAATTGGCTCACTCCGATTATGGTATGCCTGTGTGATGGTGGATACAATTTGGTTCATGGCTACAGTTGCGTCCACCGGCAGGGACAGAAGTGTTTCCGGGGTGGGGGAATTTAAGTCTGGGAATGCTTCATTCAGGAAGCGGCGCTGCATATATGATGCCATGATGTCAGACAAAGTATAGTTGGATGGCACGGCATTTGCACCGGCCATTGGATACAGGACGACTTTTGACAATGTGGGGAGTAAAAATTTTAGTGGGGGATGTGCGGCATCCTGCGGACATCTGTTTGCAAACGGCAATGCAACACATTCCATTCTCGGCTAGATCCTCTAAACAACGCTGATCGGCGATTGGCCGGTGCGAAACAACACATGCCCGGTTGCACAATGTGGTAATTATGCATCAGGTGACATGTGGACCGTGAGAACATTGATTGCCTGAATGTTATAAGGCTTAGGGCGAATCGGCCATCACACCATCCATCATGAATACCACATCCGAACTGCGCGAAACCTGCGAACTGTCCATGGTATTGCAATACGTTGGAGTCCACTTTCGACGGATGGTGCATGCGGTTCAACAACAGCCCGAGGGGATGCTGGCCACAGCTGAATGGTATGCAAACGTACAAACGGAAGTGGTAAGTGGAGAATGATTACATTTGATTAACACACTCATGAGCCCCCAGGCAAATTTAGAACGTGTGCTTGCCGCATGCCAGGCTATGGGTGCGAAGATGATATTGCCAATGATGGTGAGCAGGGTGCACAGAATGGTCGTACTAGAAGATCTGCCACCGGCAAGACTGTATGCGGCAATGCGACAGTTGAACGTCTATCATGTGAAGGCCGCCAAAGTCCAGGTTCCAAGTACACTTCAAGTGGCAAACTCATGGTGGGTAAATGGCCACGTCCCATGTACGGCAGGGTACAGCACATGGCCGCTGCGGGACATGGTATCGGAGGCAGAGGCATTCTTTCCGCCGGACCTGGTATGCTCCCTTATTCGTGTTGTGTTAGATACTAATGCTTTTCCAAGGTTGCTGATAGAAAGGTCACCATTCTACTCACCGTTGGGTATACCTCCGACGAGGCCTTGTCAAATGCACAGTACTTCTGTGACAATATGTTGCGGAGCTCGGACAATGCCCTCAAATATCATATAGAGGTGATGCAGCATTGTGCAAAAAGGATGGAGGACATTGAGATGCTAACCCGTGCACCAAATGCATTGCGGCAGAAATGGGAGGAGTCTTTGGGTGGTAGGTAAACATTGTATGAATACCTACATATATGTTCATCACAACAATAATTGGTTAATCAAATATCGGCCAAAGCGACACATGTGATATAATGCCGGCCAAAGTCTGAGCTGCGGCTGCAACACCCGGCCAGGTTAACAATGAGGCAGAAATCACACAGGGAACACATCGGCATGAATGGGAATAGCACATGTCTGGGTGGGGGTGTCGTCCGCATCTTCCAATACAATGGGTGCCGCAAGTTGATACCTTATGCTGGTCGTCAAGTTTGCAGCTGTGATGGCTGTAACCAATCATGGCCGGGTGGCAGTGGTGGCCTCCACTATGACAAGTACAGCCACGGTACTATCACGGCAAAAGAAAGGTATGCCACAGCAATGCAGCCAGAGAACCAGGGATAGCCGCTGCTGCCGAAGGACTGTTAGCAGCATGGCAGCCAAAGCAGCAGGGTAGCCATGGAATTGCGGCCAAGGGGCTAGAAGTAGCAGAGTAGGCCCCGCCTCCTGCAGTTCCCAAGGCACGCCGCTAAAGTGGTGTCACACAATGTGTCAAGCCCCATATGATGGTGTCCCATGATTACATAACAGCCCCAGGTGCCGTATCATCTATATGAGCAGGAGGCCCTGGATATAGTGTTCTCTATTCTATTATAGAGCCCAACAAATAGGAGTGAGTAGGAGGGCTGCAGTGCCAGTGTCCCGTGCTTTGCATCAGGCCCTAAATATGGTTTGCCATTTCTGTTGGCAGGCCAGAGGAATAGTGTGTTTCGGGCTTTGATCAGGCTGTAACAACAGAGTCCCTTTCTTACCAAAGGGCCATGGAACTATTGTCCCTTGCATTTCAATGGGCTGTGCAGAGACTGTACCTTTAAGGGGTGCTAGCCACAGGTGTGGTGTCCCATAACTCTGGGCAAGCCCTGGAGACAGCGTCATTTATAGTCAGTGCGCCCAGCTCAGTCTGACAGGCAATGGCCATGGTATCCCATAGCATTGGGCAGGCCCTAGCAGAGGTGTTATCTAGCTATGCAGGCAAACCTTGCAAGTACATTTTAAAGTGACAAGCCATGAATGGGGTGTCCCAGAGGATTAAACAAGCCCTCAATGTGGGAACAACTATATAGTTGGGAAGGCATGTGGATAGGTGTCCCATTGAGTGCGTTGGGCCACAAAGTTGATCTCCCTGTATACCCATTAGGCCCTAGATACTATGTCCTCTATCTATATGTATCGCCGTGCATATAGTGTTAAGTAACTACCGTTAGGCCAAGATCCGGCATGAGGAACTGTTGGCACTAAATTGATGCAGCAATAGATGCGGCTGACACATAACACCCGGCACCACATATCGTCGGCACCACATATCAGCGGCACCACATATCAGCGGCACTGCATATCAGTGGCACAACATCTCATCGACACATCATCTCGTTGAACATGCCGGAGTGTTGACTTTGCCACACTGTTGACCATGCCGCAATGCTGATTGACCGGCTCACTATGGTGTTATTGCTGCCGTCAGATTTCACCACACTGCCTCCATTGCGTACTGGCTCACTTATTCTATTGGTATGCTACTCCTCTGAGCCTGAGTATTTTCATGACGACACCCATTTGTCCGGCTTAAGACTTTCACCCTACCCCGCGATGACAACAGAGCCATGGGCCCACCATTGTCACTTCGTGACAATGCTGTTGGGGGCTGACCCCTGTGATACGGCAAAGCTCTAGTCATAAGCCTCACTTCCGCCAGCCCGTGTAGCACGGCCGATTGTCATCGTCCGCTGACCGTATAACACGGCCTACCCAGGTGCATGGGCTCTATCAGCGTTCGTCCTTCTGACTCCGACACCAGAAGTGAGGACCTACAAGAAGGATCGAACTTAGCCACCCTGCGACAATACAGCAACGTCGTTCACGGACGCGAATCTTCCCCTAGTCCTACGCAAACAGGTGGGGTACTACCCGATTTGAGAACCGTCTCATCAGCGCTTCCCGATTTGAGAGTCGTCTTGTCGGTGCCCGGCTTGAGGAGTTCCTCGCCGGTGTGTCCCAGTTTGGAGCGCTGCTCGCCGGTAATGCCTGGTGACCTGAGGGTGCCAGTAAGCAGTATAGCCAATCACTTAGAAGTGATGGCTGTGATTCATACCGAATCTGAATCGGAGGGGTCACTGAGCGACAGTGACATGCCCGAGCCACCGCCTACCCCAGGTAGGGAGGTTAGGGACAACGTGGACGACAACCAAGGTTGGACAACTGTCAGACGTAAGGGACGAAAATCCAGATCAACATCAAGGGATAACCGGCAACGCCCTGAAACTTTGGATGTTGAACTAGGTCGCGTGATGCGCGAGGCCGAAAAGCGCTTGACACCTAATGATCGTGTCAGAATTAATAAACAAATCACTGCACTAAAAAATAGGCCTGCCCATAGGCAGAGTGATGAGACGAGTGAGACGACTTCTAAAGGTGAAGGGACGTCCGCTCTTGATAAAGGTAAGGGCATCGACCCACGAAATTGGGGTGCCCTCTCTGAAGTCAGCGAGGACTTGGACCTGGACGGACAGAGGGCTGCCCTGGCATCCTGGAACCTAGCACGAAACATGGAGCATTCGTCAGTCGAGAACTCTGAAGGGGAAAGTGATGAAACCCACCCTATTAGAAAGAACAAGCGCGAACCTAAAAAGAGGCGTGCGTGCAAGGCATCTAAACAGGACCCTACCAAGGATAAACACCCATCAAGACATGAACGGCAAAAAGACACTGCTGAAAGAAAGAATCTAAGTCCAGTGAAAGCCATGGTGGATAAGGCTATCACCTTGAGTGACAAGCCTCAGAAGCGCCATCACACTCCTAAGGCCATGGAACCTGTTGAACAGATTGACCCTGAAAGTTATATTGGGTTAGCATTCAAACACCTCGACAAAGAAACAAAAACTACGAGTAAGAAACAACGGAGAGAGTCAAAGTCTTTCAAGGCGAGCTCGGACTCATCAACAACCTCTTCAGACACTTCGTCGGATGAAAGCGAATCAAGTGATTCCTCGTCGGACTCGTCATCCGCGTCAACATTGTCATCAAGCGGTTCGGATTCAGGAGACACCATGGCCGTAGCCGTCATCGGGGAAGGCGGCATCGCAGTGAGTCCCGACGCGCAAGGCAGAAATCGAGACGAAAGTCCTGAAAGATGACTTTGAAACCTGTCCCGCCGCTGAAATATGATGGGTCGGCTGATTTGAAGGCCTTCCATCAATTCATGATGGAAGGCACCGCATATGTAAAAGACGGCAACGTCCCTGATGAGAAGCAAGTATTTATGATTGCCCACTATCTAACGGGTAAGGGATGAACCTTTTACGCTGAAGAGGTTGCCATCGACCCATACAGCTGGCGTCTTCGAGATTTCTTCAGGCAGCTGTTTAATTACTGTTTCCCTGTCAACTACCAAAACTTGCAGCGCGATAAGATAGCTGCTTTCATGCAGAACAACTTGACAGTAAGAGAGTACTTACACGAATTAAACCAGATGTGGAATACTATTGGAGAACGAAGCGACCGTTTGAAGGTTGACAAGTTCTGGAAGGGTCTCCATAGGGAGTTCCAACGCGACCTGTGGAGGGATAAACTGAACCCGGAAGTGTCAACCCTGAAGGAGGTTGTGGCAGCCATGGAGATCATTGAGATCTTGAAGTCTGTTATGACCGGGCCTAAGGAAAGTAAGCCATTAAGGCGTCAGGATGGCGCAGCGGTCAGAAGTGCAGCTACCATGCCTGAAGGGAGTGGAGACACATACCAAAAGGAAAATCACCACCGCCAGAAAGGGCGGAGGGGCAAGGACTGACAGAAATCTAAATTCTCTGGCCAGAAGTCATCGAGGCCAAAAAATGAGACCAACGATACTCGCGCAAATTATAGGAGGAAAGAACACACTGCTCGTCCTAAATTAAGCAAGGACGAGGAGGAATGCCGTAAGGCCGAGGGCCTATGCTTCATTTGCAGCGGGGCCGGTCATTTCTCGCGAAACTGTCCACAACGAAATAAGTTGACTTCAGCATTGAAGGGTGACTCACCCCCTGGGATAACAAGTTATGGTGTAGACCTGGATTTCGGGGACATCGAGTGTCAGTGGGGGTTGTCAAAGGATTCTGCGTCCGGGGTACACGCTAGTCTAATGGAACCTTCTGCATCAGACAAACAACGCGAGGATATAGACAACCTACCTGAATTAATGAGCGACGAGTATTCACTGACCGACGTTGGATCTTCTATTGCCACACTGGCGGACTCCAGTGAGGATAACGAATCATCGGAAGACGCTGGAAGCGAGGTATCAGAATGGTATCCATACAAATTCCCATTTTGTAAACTACCTACCGATTTTGGAGAACCGCTCAGTGAGCGGGCGAGAGGGCATTTGACCGCGACGTGCTACCCTGGGGAGGATCCAGATGATCTGGCGGTATACGCACGGGATCGATTCTGCGTGTACCATATCAAGAACGGCTTTCATGTTGTGATGGACGACCTATATCCGTTTGAGGATGGACTCCTAATCCCTTCAAGAAAATTACGAGACCATCAGTTCCACATCAATAGGTGGTACTGGCGTCTCATAGGTCAGATGAAAAGGATGCCTGACAAAGAAATCCATGAATTAGAACGGCGATGGGTTGGTTACAACCTACCCATGGGCCGCCCAGTTGAAGATCGGATTTTGGGAAGATTGATCAGATCAATCAACCTGTGGGCTTCAATAGATGATAATACCCGATTTACCTGCGTTTGTAGGGAGGAGACAGCAGCGTACGCGATAAACGATGCGGTGTCACGTACTCGTGTTCTCCTGCCGATCTATAAGACCGAAAATCTGCGATTTGACGTCGCCCGATGGTATCACCGACACATTCGACGGTTCCATGTCGGCCCACTCGACGAAGTTGTAGAGCCCAGGGTAGGCGACGACATATGTCGACTATTTGATGCTATGGAAAGTGAAATTTCTGTTAACACTCTGGAGCTGAATCATGCGCGACCTACCCAGTCTAGTAGGTTCTCTGCTATACAGAGGAATGCGGCTGTGACGCGGGACTTCAAGCGTACGATACCCAAACCGATTGTCGTCGTTGTACATGTGAATGGACAACCTGCGCATGCCCTAATTGATATGGGGTCGTTGGCCGATTTTGTATCATTAACTCTTGTAGAACAGTTGAGATTAGAGCACGTCATGCTAGAAAAACCGCTCACCATACAGCTTGCAGTGCAGGGTTCTCATTCGAAGGTAAATTTCGGGGTACGGGTCTGTTTCCAGTATCAAGGAACGGACTACAAGAGGTATTTCGATGTTATTAACCTCCAGAATTACGATATGATTCTGGGGACACCATTTTTATATCAACACTGGGTTTTGGTAGGGTTGAACTCACCTAGAGTGGTGCTTGGCAGTAGGGAGCCTCTTGAGATGCACGCTCCTCAGGTTTCTGTGCTCGAGTCGCGAGCTACGGAAGTATATGAGGATAGCCTGGAAAGGGTGCGTGAGCGGTTGTGCAGACTCGCTCAGCCATTGTGCTCACAAGCTGGCGCTACTGCGCTGCCTCCGCTCAGGGCAATCAACCACTCCATTCTGTTGATTGATGAGGGCAAAATTTACCCTTGGCACCCATCTAAATGTCCAGAAGCCTTACGACATCTGTGGATTGAGAAAAAGAACTCGTACCTGAAGTCCGGACGCTGGGAACTCACTACCGCGTGTAACACCTGTCCGATGTTGTTGATAACGAAACCTGGAACACCGATACGGTTGCGCGTGGTGGTGGATCTGCGTGAACGGAATAAAAACATGCGTAAGCTCTTGTCTCTGATGCCTGATATGGAGGGCATCTTACAACGAGTGGCAAAGAAGCCTTTCCATACCATTATTGACGGACAGGATGCATATGAACAGATCCGTGTGATACCGGAACATGTGGAACGGACAGCGGTTACCACACCTGATGGGAATATGGTTAGTCATGTGGTCCAGCAAGGGGATTGTAATGCCCCAGCTACTTACCAGGCATTGATGAACCATATATTCGGTGAATTTATTGGCGTGTTCATGGACGTGTATCTTGATGATACAATCATCTATTCTGATACCCTTGATGAGCATGTGGAGCACATCACCACTGTATTCCAAATACTTCATCGGGAGAAACTTTACCTGAGTAAGACAAAACTCCATTTTTTGTGCAAGGACGTTAAGATACTTGGCCGCGTTGTGACCGACGATGGCATCCGAATGGACCCTGAGAAAGTCAACCGCGTTGTCAACTGGAAGGTGCCGACGAATCAAACTCTGTATCGAGGATTTGTTGGAGCTGTGAGGTATTTGGCGGATGATATCTATAAAGTTCGCGTTCCACTAGGGGTGTTAGCCGAGGCGTGTGCCGAGACCAGGCCTTACCAGTGGGGATATACTGAACAACGCGCTTTTGAAACAGTGAAAAGATATGTCGCGGCATGCGCTCCACACTGCTGTGTTCCTCTGGACTACAGCCCGGATTGTGACCCAATCTGGGTCATGACTGACGCTTGTGGAAATGGAATCGGGGGCATGGTTGCCCAGGGCCATGCTTGGAAGCATGCCAAGGTGGCTGCGTTCTACTTGGTGAAAATGTCTTCTGCACAGCGGAATTATCCCGTGCATGAACAGGAATTGATGGCGGGTGTGGAGACTATGCTACGACATAGGGATATCCTGCAGGGCATTAAGTTCACATGGGTGACAGATCACAAGAGTCTAACCCACATTCTTGACCAGAAAGGGTTGTCTGGCCGTCAAGCCTGCTGGATGGAACGACTCTCAGAATTTGACTTTGAAGTCTTGTATGTGCACACAAGCGTTACATTGAGCAACGTGTTGTTCAGATGGCAAGGGCTTTCAATGTCATCCTTATATTACAAAATGCTTAGACCATCATTACTCGGTGAAGCACATTGAAGCGACCAGACCAAATTTCACCCTGAAAGCGCAGAAATCGGTATTAATTAAGCATATTTTGTGAATGTCACCGGGTGGCAACTACTATCAGCGCAGCATTACAGATGCTGAATTATATCATGCAGCACAGACTACTCGGACAAGATGAGGCGGTACAAAGATATTTCGGGATCTTGGCTGGAAGCCGCATACAGAGCAGTGCATTCTCGATGTGTGTGTTTGGATCTGATGTCCATCATGCAACTGGCGGTTCTAGAAGACTCTAACAGGCACTCGCTTCATTCCGATCCTCATTAAATATGTGCCTTCTTGACTTCCTCGCGCCGCCGATCGCGCTCGAGCATGTCCTGCAAGGTCCGAGCTACCCTCGTTTTGCTTTTCTTGGAGTCGTGGGAGGGTGGTTGCCCCGACGACTGATGAACCAGTGAGAGTGCAGGTGTTGGCTGGGAGATGGATGGGGTGTCTTGTTTCGAAAGGTGATGGGATTCTGCTGGCCCCGACGTATCTGTCTTTGGGGGCTCTGGATCACTTATCAGAGAAGGCCGAGATGGAGACGTTGCCCCAAAGGAAAGTGGAGTGCCAACAATAAATCCGCACACATGACACGTTCTACGGCAGACTCTCTGTAAGTGGGGTGGAGATTTTGACCGCTTGTTCTTTCTCTTCTGTCTAACGAGGCGTGTTGAGCCCCGGCGTCGAATGCATACGCCCCACATTGTTCGCAGTGCGAACAGTTCAGAATATCTGCAGTTTCAGGGTGAAGGCCATCAACGCACGTTGGTAGGAGGGATGGCAGGGATGGGCGTCACTGCACATTGGTGGTGGAGGTCGTGGGGGTGGCTGTCATCGTCGTGCTGCTTGCTGCATGATGATGTAGTGCTTCGGTGGTACTGGTGGTGGTGGTGGGGCGTCGTTACGGCGTCGTTGTCTGATAATGTCAGACGTTTCACGGAAGCACCGATGGCAGGTGGTAGTGATAGTAGGGTTCGTTGTGGTCTTACAATTTATCGTCGTGCTGTGGTGGTAGTGGCTGTCGTCGTTGGAGTGCTGGTGGTGGTTGGGCCCGTTGTGGGTAGTGATGGTTGTTGTGTCGTCTTTACCTGGTGCTGGTCATCGTTGCATCGGGGTACTGGGCATGATTATGGTCTTCTTCATTGAAGTGCTGGTGCTGGCCGTGATCGTTGTCGTCGTCGTAAATTTTGCGGTGGTTGTGGTTGTAGTTGGGCATGTTGTGTCAGTGGTGGTGATCTTGTCGTTATCACAGTTGTTGTTGTGGTTGTTGTCGCGCGAGTCCTGGTGCTGGTGTAACTGGCTATAATCATGGATTGGACACGAGCCACACAACTGGCTGATTTGGGCGAGTATGTCATACCGGTCAAACCAAGGGCACAGACCTGCCGGGTGAAAGGGGATGGCAAAGTGTCAAGCGGCGTCAGTTTGCGATGACCGCAGCATACGCATTCAGACTACCGCTCACAAGGACAGATAATACCTTGCGTGGTCGTCGACATTACAACACCCCTGATACGCCTTTTGCGTGACTTCGACGAAAAGCTGTTCCAGGCCTCCCACAGCACAGAGCTCATCGCAGAAGATGATAGACTGGAAGATTTGAATACGAAGATGAAAAAAAAGTGGAATGATGAGACGGCACGCGGCAGGAATGAGACAGGATTTGGCAGCGGAGGGAACACTAGAGTGTGATCCGGAAACATTGGGCGGATGCGAGTCGCGTTTATATTTACCAGATTCTCACTGCTACAAGGATTGATTGGTCGTGGCATAAAATCGCAATTCGACGAGCGAGGAAGACACTGCTGGAGGCGACTAACAGGGATGATCATGCCTAAGGCCAAACCGAGGGGAAGAGTCCCTGAAAAGATTACGTCATCCAAAAGCTCTTTCTTAGCGACGATGGTAGACTCAGCGACGATACGGGATCCGGGTGTGTTCGACAGTATACCAGTGATGTCAATCAAACCGGCTCTTTCAAATGTACTACCACTACTGAATTCCCTACAGTGACATAACGGATGCAAACGGTACACGAGATCAAAAGACTGCTCTGGCTCTCGAGATAAGGAAAGCGTGTATGGAAGTGGGGGCATTTTACAGTGAGCAGACCCCGCGTTTCAAACCCACTCGCATCCACTGTATACACGCCTTCAGTAACCGGACATGGGATACATCACGAGACTATCGACGGCTTGTTTTCAGCGATGAAGGCCTACTTTTCGCTTCCACTCGAGATCAAGATGAAGGTAGCATTTCCACTCAGTTAAATTTTGTCCTATTTTTGATAGATGAAAGCTTTATCACAAGAAAGTTGGGAATTTTCAAGGGTATGCCCCCCTGCTGGACTCTAACATCGACCCCTCCAACAGAGGCGATCTCCTGGAGGGTTTCGGGGCTGGATGGAGAGAACTCGTTCCCGAGGAGAACGACGAGACGAGCGAAAATCAGGTCCGCCCCAAGGCAGGTACTATTGTATGGCCCTTGGAACCTGCCGGATTCCATGAAGCCTACCTGAACTACTAGTGCGTCATGGGATAGGTAAACATCGTCGGGTCTATACCTTACCATTTTTCGAACAAGTCATGCAGCTCTAGCTGTCGGGAAGGTGTTATACCGCCTCTTTGCACTCGCCCTGGATCTCCCTGAAACCTACTTTGACGACAAGGCATGGATGTTTTTTCCTACCCGTTCTTCGACAAACATGGTCATCTTTGATCATTTTTAGACGAAGGAATCAGCGCATGATATGCGGACCATCCATTATCCGCCTCAGACAGGTCCTGTAGATGATCGCATCGTTGGACTTGGCGCTCACACAGAGTAATTCATTCTCTTAGAGAATTTATGATTAATTCACTCACGTTTCACAGCTTCAAAGTCAGAACCTTTATTGTAGCCCACGTATGACTAATTCGCATCTTTGCTAGTGTTTCACCATCTTATGGCAAGAACCCGACATCCAAGCTCTTCAGGTCCTCAACTCTGAGAGACGATGGATCAACGTAACCCCGATACCTGGAACGTTGGTTGTCAAGTGAGTTACGTTGACCGGTGCGGGTATGAAATCGCCCTAGCTGATCTGCTATAGCATCGCCGACCAACTTGGGCGATGGACAAGTAGGTCCACATCCATGGCTCTCCTTCCTGTCCCATCTCATTCGTTGCAGACGATGTGTTTAGGTCGCCAGTACACAGAGCAGTCAATAGGACTGGTATGGACCGGTATTCCATCGTAGTGTTCTTCGGCACGAACCCTGATGTGCAGGTCGAGGTACGTGACCTGGGTTTTCCTCATTCCATAAATCACAATCACGCACGTATCATCCGTGTGACTGCCATCTAGCCGATACCGAGTTGCATATCCCTAGACCAGCCACCCAAGTATGAGCCCATCTCTGCGGGTGACTATGAGCGGAAACGTATCGAAGCCATGTTTCGTCAGGGTGCTCCGTGATACCTATCTCATTCTAGACTATGTACAGGAACTGTACACTTTGGCCATATGCCTAGTCTTTCTTCCAGATTCATGTTCTTTGATCTGAACCGCCGTATAGCCTCTGAAACAGTACCTACAGGCTTCTTACGGCGGCGCTAAGCAAGGAGCACGAGTGAATAACTCTACAAGAAATCCTGGACACAGTCCTTCTGCTGGTGGTTTGGTAAAAAATTCTGTCCATTCCAGCTGGGCGATACCACATGTGCTATGGAGTGAACACCGTGAAACTGTCGGGTTTGAGCTGCAAGGTTTGATTTACTTAAAGCTTCGTTCCCGAGGACCTGCCTGAAGGACGTAGCACAATATGAAGGGAGGGAAAGAAACCAGGGGAAGTCAGTTACTTGTACTCTCCATAGAACCATGCCACTGCCGGGATGTAAGTTCTGCAGTTTGCCCCAACCATTTATACAAATTTGTACCTAAGTTATTTGATAGCATAGTCAGTGAAATCCCTCGCATAGTCACTCCAGAACTAAGTTGCTGTAACTGAGGAAATTGGCCAGTGGCAGTGCTGGGGGGCTGCCAATGTGGGCTTCGGCATCCACCGACATCGCTGACCTTGACGGCAGCGTCGTCGACCGATCTCGACGATCCTGAGCAGCGGGAACGGCACGGTGGGCGCGACGACGCGCACGGAACTGAGGCTGACGTGGATGCCGTGTCAGTGACGTTCTAACGTTTTTAGGTCAGGGCAAAACTTTATTATCTACAGGTCACTGCGCCTGCGCGCACGCCGGCGCTGCAGCGTCGCTTAGGCGGTGCTGGTACTAGTACTAGTAGTAAACCCCCCCCTCCCGCGGTGCGCATGGCAAACACGAGGCCGGGGGAGAAGGGCAGAGGGGAAGCGTTCGGACGCCTTTGCGGACACCGACCCGCCCCAAGGCCGCATCTACCACGGGAGGCGGCGGCGTGCCAGTTGCTCGTGCTTCATGTCTTTGGCCTGCGCGGCAGCGCTCCGCTAAAGGCCACGTCAACGCGGCTGTAATTAGCGTAAGTTTATTACTACTTCTACTACTCGCCGTTAGTCTCCGTTTTACTTCTTCATCAGCAAAACGACTGAAATGAACGCTTAACATAGCCGGCTTACGATGCTTACGTGCCCGTACGTTTGACGCATCTGATTGGTGGAGAAGTGACGAGCCTTACAGCAGCATCGTATTAGGAAAGGTTGTGGTGGGAGATCCGTTAGATATCCTATTACCATCTTATCATCAGGTGGTTATCAGGCATCAAATTTTATCTCCAGTACTGATAAGCCAGACAGTGCAAAGAGTATCTAGTTACAGAACACAAGTATGCATCTCATAATTCGGCACGTAAAGACTCGAATAACTCCTTGTCTGCGAAGGAATTAAGATAAAAGCGCGAATAAACCTCTTGCGACGTCTTCTCGTTCACCGTGCAATCTATCTTCTCACCATACACAGGAATAAGCTCCACAGCAAACATGACATTGACCAATGGAACAATGGCACCAGCTCTCTGCAAACCTCCAGGAGCAGTAACCATGCGCCGCTGAACGATCCACATATCCAAGTCGTCGTCCTTGGCCACCCAATCAAAGAGGTCCACGTATATGAGGGGCGTAGAAAGAAACGGGGGAAGCTCGGTTCCAGCCCGTACTTGGGGTCGGAAGACGGCACGTACCTGTCCAATGACAGATTCGGGAAGACCTATGAATAAAAATAAATCGAGTGCAAATGAGTGCAAGGAGGGGCTTGCTTACCTGCAGGTGTTGGGTATCCTAGCGATTGAGAATTGAGAAGTACAGCATCCGCGTATCCATATGGGAAGTCTTTGGAAGGGGGGTACGCTTGGATTAAACGGGAGGGCATGACGGTGCAATTGTTGAAAACAGAGAGGAGTTGAAGTCGAAATTTCCTCCAAGCGCTGAAAGAAAGGGCGTTCCAGGAAGTGAGCTGGGATTGAGTGATGTCTGGTAATGTGAGGACAGATCGATGGATATACAATGCATAAAGAGAGGGAAATTCCCCGAGCTTGTACATCGACGATAGTTGTTGAATGGTGAGACGCGATGAGTCAGGTTTCACAGTGAGGTTAAATGCGGCTCGGGAATCCTCGCGGAGGACGCCTTTAAGGAAGTGGTTGCGTATGGGACGTGGTCCTATCAGACGTATTTGTTCACCGGGAAGAACCTCTTGGACCCAAGATAGAGCAGGGTCAACATAGGTGACATATGATTGCTCGAGATCGGTAACAGTGTTGATCATGGAGACGTCATGCGATCGCATCAGTGAGTACAGGTCGAACAAGCGCATCCTCTCTTCGCGGTCGAGGATACGGACGACTTGCTCTGTAAAGTCGCGGTTGCGAGATGTCCGTTCAAAAGTCTGCTTGCAATGAGTGACGAGGAGCCGTTCGCAAACGTCAGCAGTAAACTGCGGGAGAGTGCCAACAGTTTCGATCGCTTTCGCAAAGCTTTGAAACAATTCGAGCTTCGGGATGTTGAAATCGGTCCTTACACCCGTCTTCGTTCTCCGGGCTTCGGCTTCCGTAATAAAATGCTTGAGGGCGTGGAAGGACTGAAGCGCGTTGACCATGTTTCTGATTGAACTTTCGGTGTGAACAGGATTCTGTGCAAGATAAATGAACTCGATAAGAGTTCGGATAGCCCTCACGAAACCAGGAGGAGCTGCACCAGCAATAACGGCAACAATGGTGCGTTGGATTTCACGGTACTCTCTCCCGGTCATTTGCTGAACATGGGATACACCGGACGTAAAGTGGCGTATGCCGACACGCTTGTGCATCGACTTGTAACGAGCATCGAGTTCCCTAGTTCCAACGACCTCTTTGCACCACTTTAAAATGTGGTCGAAAAAAAACTTGTGGCATGCGTGAAGCAGTTCAGGGACAAGGAAGATGGAGGGATCTGTGAAAAACCAGTTTCTGTAGAAGGGTAGGTGAACACCTAAAAGGCCCCGCTCTTTGCACTTCTTCTGAAATGCGTGCACATCCCAAGGGTCGACTTCTTGACAAATTTCGAACAGCATCTGAAGTATGTGCTTTACATCTCGAGGGGGGTGGAGTGTGCCATCGCCAAAGTCTTGGACCTTTGCGAGAGTGACAGGGGAAGAGCCATGGGAAGCGCCTGAAATCATCTGCTGTTCCGGGAGATCGGCGGTGTAAGCGACGAGTGGTGTGAAGCAATAGCGAAGGTGCCCATCAGGATCGGGTGTGTACACGCCAGTACGAGCTGCGACTTTGAGATTGGCACATACAATATCCATGCACTTGTGCCAGACTCTGGCTTGCAGAATCGTTTGATAATCAGGATGAACGTCGAATTTCGGGATTGGCATAAACGCGGCCAGGCTCCAAGCATGGGAAGTAGCCTTCATGCGTACATCAGATCGGATGTTACCGGTAGTGAGGAACAGTGGGTGCATTTCAAGGTTGCCAGCATGGCTAGTGACTGCCGTTTTGTCAGATGCGGCCATGACGGGAATAATTGTGGCGCCTTCGGGAAGTAAGTCCTATACATGGGTGAGTATGATTCCATTCAAACCAACTGTGTGATTATACCTGTAATGCCCAAGCATATTTGGAAGAGAAAAACTCGCCGTACTCCCGTTGTCCGTCTACAGACACGACATGGGGATCGTAAGTCATCATCTTGGCAAATATAGGGTTGCTGAATATCATTTTGATCACTTCTAATCCGTCGCGCCAAATCAGGTAGATTGGATGAACCGACGTGTAGCCAGAGAGTGCGATTTCCGTGCAATGCCACGGCGTTCCCTGCGGTAAAGACTCCATCCATTCGTACAAGTGTTTCTTGTCCTTGAAAGAAGGCTGTCGATCATTGAACTTTGTCGAGTAGATTCAAAATCATAGCTAATTTGAAAATATGCGTACATACCCATTGAAGCTTAAGAAAGCGCTCAGCATTGCTAGCTGAAACACTCTGACATATGAACCGTCCTAGCTCCCACTCTGCTTGATCTTTGAAAGGGTAATACGCATTGTGAAGGCGGCGATACTCGAATTCGTTCTGTTGCATTTGTTCGAAGAGGTTTGGAGCGGAACCAAAGATGTATCCTGACTTGGGGTGAAATGTCCCATAAGTCAAGCTTTGTACCTGTGATCTCGTCAGGCCACGGACAAAGGCGGGGGGTGGTGCTAATGTCTTTGAGTGCAAGTCTTCAGGCCAGCACGATGTATCACTATTGAGATGATCTACAACATGATCAGCTGTTGGAAATACGGCTTTGCAACCTGGACAGGATATATGTCCAGGGCTAGGAAGGTCAAGGTGAGTTATTGGACTCTTAAGCAGAGAAAGTGAAAACCTTACATGCTCTCGTCGAATACCAGCAGAGGGTCGTCACCCATATTGCTACAGTAGTACTTGCTGGCAGCTGCGAAATTGTTAAGTCCTTCAAACTCCGACCACTACGTGTTTGACTTGCGAACTTGTAGCAAACCCGTATGTCTTCCGATTCTGACACACCTTCCTTAACGTCGTCGCCATCAACCCCCACTTCGAAGTCCAGTGGGACTTCTGTATCCTTTGAACTATCAAGTTACTGCACCTCGCCACCTTCACAAAGGAGTTTCTTAGTTAAGGTGCCCAAAGAAAAGCGACGATCAGAGTCAGCATCACCACAGAGGCCCATTTCCGGCCGTCGATTCCAGCCCTATTCTTGTCGCCGTGTCTTTGGCAGTGAAGACCCTGCTTACAAGGAGACTTTAGCAACCACGAGACAAGGGACAGATATGATCGGGGTACGCTTAATTCAGTTGTAAAGAGTGCTCTTTACTAACAAATGTTCTAGTCTAGCGAATTTTTTTCCCGTGAAATGACTCATTTATCTCAACCCCTATTGAAGAAAGCGATCCTCGCCAAAGAGGCCCACCGGGAATATCAGCGCCTGAGCCTCCTTGCTACGGCATGGAAGATCGAGGAGCTTAAGAGGCAGCTCTCACTTATGGAGGGTTTTGAGAAGGAGAAGAAGGAGAGTTTGGATGGTACCTCTCAGGACCTCGAGCTATTCGAGTCCTTACTCTCACTGGACACCAGCGCCGAAGTCCATGCAGAGCGCGAGCAACTCCTTTGCATTTACGACGACGACATCTTGAAATTTTCCGCTATCGATGATCATCTGAATCACCTCGTGCACCAGCTTCCATCCGAAGACTAGGTGAAGGAAGGACAATCGGCAAGTTGTAGTTGTTACATCAGATCTATTTTCTCATCCCCTTGCAACGCGTAGTACACGTTTCCTGTATTCCCCCAGATTTATGTACGAATCTGATATGTAAACCAAAGCTTCACCGCTCCTCGTGCCCTGATGTTCTCGAAGTCTAAATCGAGGTTCGTTGTCACATCACTCGAGAGGACAAAGAGTGTGCAAACCGCGCATCGATGCTTGATACCAATCCACGATGAACCCTTCTCAGCCTCCTCAGACAGGTCGCACACGTCGTAGAGGACGAAATGTAAGCCAGTTGTATTTGCTTCAGATCCGCACCTAATCGCATTGTCAGACCGCCCCAAAGCCAGGTCGAGGGTCAGGCCTCAACGTCGGCTTGCAGCCGATGGCAGATCAGCTTGGTCTTCCTGCAGACCAACCACAGCCTCCACCCATGTTGTCGATGCATGCGATCGTACATCCTGAGGCGACTCAGGTAGGCCATGCAACAGACCAGCCACGACAGCCATCATCGGCGCATCCGATGGCATTGCAGAACCCACCGAATCTAATCCAGCAAGCAGCACCATTCGATTACTACCAACAGTCACCTCATGCGCCGAATCCAAACTTCTACTATGACGACCCGCTCGTATCTCAGCATCTAAGTGGCCGGGTTCTCGATCAGACGACAGAAATGGGTGTCCTGCATCACCGCCCCTCGGTGCTTCCAGGGGGGGACGCTCTTTACCAACAGCTTGAGCCAATGTATGATCGCCACCGTGATACAGCCCCATATCCCCGAGTGCGCATTGTGGCAGCTTTCGCGCCCCCTCGTGAAGATGAATCGTTATCTCGTGGAGACCGCCAGGTTATACATGTATGTCATTTTCTCTCACTTTTGAAGCAATTGACTCACTTCTTGCTTTAGTCAACGAACAGATCTACAGGTATCTCAAAAGTTTCACGCGATCGCCTGCTCCGATCGCTTCCCCGCACTCCCACTATCCAAAGTGCCCTGCCTCCAGGGCCTTCTGGCCCATCCTCCTCCAGCAGCACAACGCGGCACGAACCAGCGGCGCCAATGGGCCAACAGAGATTACCATCAAGTTTGGACTCGTTGATCGCATCGCAAGCAAAAAGCGAACTCAAATCGCTAATCCTCCTGGAAAATCCCTTCCCGACTGACAAGCAACGACCGGAGATGGCACGGAGATCGATGCTTAATGCAGCTTGCAAACAAATCGGGAACAATGGTGAATAGCTGCATTATGTTATTTACAATTGCAATAACCCATTGTTTCAGAAGAGGCCGAGCATTGGGTCGATAAGAACTACAGCACTATATACCGATCTTTATCAAATCTATTCAGCACCGTTCGTCTTGCATTCAAGAACACTGCCGAAATTCTTGTGCCATCTGCCTTCGGGCTCCTCTCTCCGTTGTCGGTTTCTCCGAGGGAAGATCTGTGCTCCAAATGCACGATAGTCACGCATCTTTTGTTGGACCTCAGCTACTTCCTTTCGGATTACAACGGCAATCGCATTCCAAGTCACCCGGCCCTTGTCGCGATTATCCTACACACAGTATTTTCATCTCATGGAGGGAATCTAGAGGAATATTTGGGTGATGGCACTCAACTAGATGTGGTTTTCGCTCTTGCAGGGACCGCCATCTGCTCCGTTCTTATGGAATACCAAACTGGTACTCACCATCATCTTGACTTTGGGTTGGAAATGAGTGGAAGATTTAATGATTGTATGAATTCTCTTGAACAGATCAGAGCTAACCCTCAGTTAGCCACAATACTTGATACTATACAGAACGATATTGTAACCCGAGGAAAGCAGATTATGTAGAACTCGTTGATTGTAACTAATCTAGTGCGCTGATTGTTTCGCTGATTACTTCAACTGAGCGATAAGCCTGCGCGAACAATCTCCGTCATCTAATAAGGAAATCCCGTAGCTTCACGTTACTTTACAACACGCTGACATCCAAGCTAACCAAACGGAGACCAAAAAGGCCAACTGTGCTCGGCTATGTCTCATTGATGTTGTACGGCGTCGTCAGTGCAAGGATTCTTACTCTAGAGTCATAGCCTTATAGTCGGTGGGGGACTGTCACTGGACAGTTCGGCGGTAGGTATCTACTCACATAGAGGGCATTTCTTATTCCTTAGGTCTTAATGCTTAATGCTTGGGCTCACGAGCATGGCCGTGGACACGGCTAAATCCCCACTAAAAGGAATACTACTACCATGTGTGCCTGTCACCGACCCTACACTTACCATAACAACTAATGCCGATGCCGTGCCGCCTCCACCTCCTTCGACTTTGTCCCGCCCACCAGTTTGCAAATTTTCTGCCTTGGCTCTGCAAAGCCAGTCGGCGTGGTTGCCAATGTGTGTGCCAATTTCTCGCTGCAAAGCAACTTTGCACTGACTTTGCAGGTTTTCCGGCACTTTGCAACCTTGAGCCGGTTTGCAGCCTCAGACCCTCCAAGCCTGGATCAGGGCATGACGTCACGGCTAAGCGTGTACCCACATGCTTGCCAGCAGTGTGGCCTCGTGTTCGCACTCCCTCCATCGTCGCCTTCATTGTCCTCGTCCTTGCCCAACAGCTGCCCAGCGATCTCGCTGCTGTGCGCAACGATCTCCCAATGCACCAGTGAGTTCTCACCCATTGCAGCGTCCCCCTGACTGACATCACAGGCAGTGTTGCCTCATTTGCACCACCTCTGCACCCTCCTCCCTTTCGGTGGCCTTTGCCACCCTTATTTCCCTCCAACGACTCATGGTGCACTTCTGGACTGCACGGGGACCGTCTTCAGCAGGGACCACCATCCGATCTCAATACTCCACTGCCCACGCCCTTCACCGCACCAAGCTACACCCTTCAGCAACCCTGTGCTGTGGCCCGCATGCCTCTCCAATGACTCAAGATGTGCTTCCTGGACTGCATCGTGTTTGGAAACCATCGGTAAGCAGCTGCAGACCAATACACCTTTCTCCACTGAACTCACACCTCCCATCACATAGGGCTATCTCTAGGGACCCAGCCATATACCCCTGGGCCCAACGTTGATCCGCGTTCCGTGCCACTATGGTTGAGTTATACGGAAATGGAGCTCAAGAATCGTAATGTCCAACATGCTTGTAACCTGTTCGACCGTGCTGTTACTCTCCTTCCTCGCGTGGACCTACTTTGATATAAGTTGCTTCTATCTTGAGGAACTCCTTCAAAATGTCCCTGGCCCCCGCCAGGTCTTTGAACATTGGATGCAATGGGAACCGGACGACAAAGCATGGCAGGCTTACACCAAGATGGAGGAGCGCTATAACGAGCTGGACAGAGCCAGCGTAATATATGAACGCTGGATAGCCGTATGTCTGGAACCAAGAGTCTGGGTAAAATGGGCCAAATTTGAGGAGGAACGGGGCAAGTATGACAAGGCACGCGAGGTGTTCCAGACCGTACTGCGATTCTTTGGTGATGAGGAAGAGCAAATCGAGAAAGCACGGGCTGTCTTCAGATGGAGGTTCACTTAAAAGAGTACGATCGTGCTCGTGTGATTTACAAGGCATGTTCTTGATCTTGTGTTTTCATATATCTTATATTTGCCCAAGTTTGCTCTTGATCGCCTTCCTCGGTTCAAGATCAAGCAACCTTTATGCTGCATATACCAGATTTGAAAAGCAGCATGGTGCTCGATTGATTCTCGAGAGCACCGTACTAGGGAAACAACATATACAGTATGAGGATGAAGTGGCCCACGACGGACGCAATTATGATGCACGGTTTGATTATGCACGGCTGGAGGAAGGTGCGTTGCGAACTCTCCGCGAGGAGGGTAGTACAGAGGACGAAGAAAATGCCGCAATAGAATGCGTGGGGGGATATATATGAACGAGCTGTGGCACATGTTCCTCCGGGACAAGAAAAGTGTCATTGGCGACGGTACATTTTCCTCTGGCTCGATTATGCCCTGTTTGAGGAAATTGAGACCAAGGCAAGTGTTTACTCTCTACGATGCTAAAGCAGACCATTTAATCTCGTTTCAGGACTACGAACGCGCCCGTCAGGTCTATCGTACTGCTCTCAACCTCGTTCCCCACAAACAATTCACTTTTGGGAAACTTTGGATTATGGCTGCTCAGTTTGAGATACGAAGATTAGATCTTGCCGCCACACGGAAGATTCTGGGAACTGCGATTGGGATGTGCCCGAAGGAAGCGCTATTCAAGGGTTACATCCAGGTGGAAATGGATGTACGTCCTTGGACTATCTACCATTTTTGATCTAATACTTGCTCAGCTATGTGAATTCGATCGTGTACGAACGCTATATGAAAAATACATCGAAGTACGTAAAATTTGTTGTTTTCAACTGCGCGTCATGCATACCACTGTATTCCAGTATGACCCGACGATCAAGTACGCTGAACTCGAAACTGCCCTTGAGGACTTTTCATGAGCAGAGGCCATATTTGAACTTGGGGTGTCCCAGTCTGCACTCGTGATGCCCGAGTTGCTATGGAAGGCATATATCGACTTTAAGGTGGACGAGCAAGGTTACCGCGAGAAAGCACGTTCAATATATGAACACCTTATCGGCCTCAGTGGCCACCACAAAGTATGGATCTCGCACGCTGAATTTGAGGCTCATCTATTCCTCTGCCACGTGCATTGCGAGAGAAAGAGGAGGATGAAGAAGACGGCGAGAAGAAGATGGTGCCTGGGAACCCAGAGCTGGCGTGACAGGTCCTCGAGCGGGGTTACAAGGACCTCAGGAACAAAGAGCTCAAAGCTGAGGTACGTCTTGATGTTGAAACTCAGTGACATTACACTGACACCGACCATGTTCAGTGTGTTGCATTACTGGAGGCATGGAAGGCATTCGAACAAGCTAACGGCACGGAAACAGACGTGGCAAAGGTACAGGGCATGATGCCTATAGTTGGGAGGAAATGGCTTGGTGTGTATCATATCATGCCTGACTCATTCTTATAGGTTCTTGACCCCCAAAATTCTCCCTTTGTCACGGAAGCGGGCCTTGTTATTGCGAAGGAGCCGACAGTCGATACACATGCAAGTTACCACAGGAATATACGAAGCACATGGTGGAATTCACATTGGAGAAACCTCACGCCCACCTGAAAAGTATTGTAAACAGCATAGGGAACGCGACGGTGAGGATCAGCATCGGCGTGTATCATATTATGCCTGACTCATTCCTAGTATAGGTTCTTGACCACCAAAATTCGGAAGGCATTCGATTCATCCGTACCGGAGGATTCAATGCAGCTCATACCATGTGGCTGTGGGGCATCTTTGTCAGCTGAGTGGCGCCTGTGTCAGCAGCGTCACTCTGTGTCCCCCCTCTCTGCTTTCCTCAGTAGGATCGTCTACGTGACATACGTTATAGAATGGGAATTGATGGACTATGGAGTGTGCGCATTTTTTTTTCACTTCCCCCCTGATTCCTGTGGCTAAAGACTCTACACGATAGGTTCTCGCACCAGCAGCAAGGTCGTGCATGCTCGGCGAGTTCGCCATCAATGAAGGTTTTCGCAGGCCTCTTCGGGAGTTTGGTGCCCCGTGGATTCTCATAGCAGGCTTTAATGGGAGGTATGTTTTTTTTTTTTGCGGTGTGCATGTGAATCATAGCTCCCTTAGCTCATGGATTCACGAGATGTCCAGTGGGTTTGCCCAACGTCACGCTGGCTCCCGAAAGTTGCTCAAAGCTCGCTTGCTTTTCTCCTGCCTCATTGCACTGTCTGAGATGGTCGTTAGCGCTCACTTTGTTTTTGACGGGCCCAACCAGCCCGAGCCCAAGTCAGGACGGGAGGTGAAAGCGGCCCCCCTGCTTTTGGTGCAGCGCTTCCAAGATATGCTTACCGCCTTTGGCTTCAGCTGGCATGTGGTAGGTCACACCTTCATAGTTTTCCCTTCCCCTTCATGACAGTGTGTCACAGGCGCCAGGTTCTGCAGATGCGGAGCTTGCCCAACTGAATTTACAAGGACTTGTTGATGTTGTGGTCACGGATGGTGAGCATGCGCTTCTGTTTGGCGCTGTCAGTGTGCTTCAACGGTAAGGATGTTGTAATTCAAACGGTTGCGGATCTTTCACAAGTAAAACCAGTCTGCCATGGGCAGGTACATTTGAAGACATGCAGATTTATACGTCAGATGCCATCGAGCACGGCGTCCACCTCGCACAGGGTGGACTTGTTCTCGTGGCACTGATGTGCGGTGGTGATTACAATGTGGGTGTATCTATTCTGGTGAAATGATCTGTTACTGATGAATTTACATGCAGATCGGAATTCCTGGATGCGATATAGATGTTGCCCGCCAACTGGCCTGCTACGGGTTTGGTGACAGCCTCCTGCAGGCTGCCTTCACGCTGCCTTTCCTGCAGTTCATGGAGTACATAGCAAATTGGCGCCACGACCTTTGCGATGCACTGTCCACCGATCCTCGTGGATATCTACAGCAGCTCCATCATGGCCTCGCCCAAGTCATACAGTCGGAACTTCTGCAATTCCCTGACCTCCCTGCTGTAGCACTGTATGCCAGTCCGCTCACATCATGGTCGAATGGTCGCGTTCCCTCGGACGAGGACATTGCCGTTGTGGCTCGCCAACCAGACCTCCCAGCCATTTCCACTATATGTTCACAGCATTTTGGTTTGTCGGGTGACGGACTCGTTCAGAAGCTGAACGATTCCTGCACTGGGGTAGTCACACGCGCGTTGTTGCAGGTGAGCATTGCTGTATGCCCACGATCATTTCTCTCCGGTGCTCACCAAAAATCATGGGTCGAGTCAGCTTCCTGGCGAAGTCAATAGCATGCTGGACGGCATGCAGGTTGTTAGTTTCCATGAACCGTCGCGAACTACTCATTCGGTTGCTTCATACAAGGTTTCTGTTCCAACGCGGCTCCTCGTCCCCACTCTGGGCTCCACACCTGCCAGCAATTCAACCTTGTTTGGATTCGCCAGCAGGAAGTCCTGCACGGTGAAAATCCCGGCACTTGTGCTCGAGTACGCGAAGCCCAACCTACTGCGGGGACAAGCCCTGTCACGGCTGACCACCGGGATGTCCAGCGTTGATATGGAGCATGGGGGTAGGCTGGGCAGTGCATCCCAGCCAGTGATTGATTTGACCGTTGGTACGGCTCGTGATGAGCGCAGTGGTGTCGTCGAAGAGGTGATTGAGCTGATGGAGGAGGACTAAACACTCTAAACTAAATGATGATGAGACTCGATGTAATATGGTAGTTTCCTGAGTGCAATGACTCGTTCTCGAATGCTGCATTTTTTGATATTGCGCGGTAGTTACATGGGGGGAGATACAAGGTACTCTCGAAATATTTGCAATTGAGTGGTTTTGCAACACCCGACATCATCTTGTCCTTCCGAATCGACGGTCGGCTGGTCAAAACACGCCTTACCGCTGTTATGCCCAGGGAAAAGGCTGCTAAGAACCCTAGCAAGCAGGATCAGAAGACCAAAACACCCCGCGATGCAACGGAAAAACCAACCTTGCAAGCGGCCCTCCAAGTTCAGGAGGAGGGCACACAGACTCACCTCCGAGCATTGAAGACGAGGAAGACTTACGCTGGGCACGTCCAACGGGCACGACAATGGGTGAAGGTCCACTTGCTAACGGAAGCTGGAACGACTGTGCCCGATGATTTCCCTCAGGCCGACAAAGGTGCGGAGGAAATATCTAACGACCCGACATTTCCGCTGGCCTTCGAAGTAACCCCAAATAAGTGGTCTGCCAAGGCGACGACACTGTACCTGTCTTGGTTGGTGTTCCGGGGGAATAAAAAAAAAGGCACGGCGGAGGGGGTCCGTGCAGCCTTGTTGATGCAGTGGAACGAGGCGTGAGTCACGGCTGCATCATTTTCAATGAACGTTGCACTGACCTGGAAGCAAGTGACGGGGACACGTACCGTGGCCCATGGCACTACAGTGAGGTGCGGCACCGCTGGGAAGGCAACCCCATTCGCTCTGGGATGGTTGACGATGTCATGGCGGCGATCAAGAATAAGTCGAACGCCGAGGGTGCAGTGAGAACACATTCAGCTGCCATGTCGAAGGAGTATATGGAGATGATGCATACCTGGTCGAGATCCATCTGCGACCTTGACCTTCCGATTCAGTTCATCCGGCTGGCAGTGGCTGGCTCAGTAGTGCCGCCACCTGGAAAGGTCTTGTACCTGGACGAGCGCACGGTGATCACACGCCATCTTGAGCAAATCGCCTTTTGTTCCACTGCATGGACAATCTGGACAAGGTAAGCACAACGCTTCACAGCTTTCAGCACCTTGCCGCTCGGACTCACTTGCCTACCAGGAACAGCGAACTCACCAAACTCCGGCGACGAGACATTGAAATCGCTTCCGCTTCTGCTGTGGATGCCATATTTGTCAAGTACCTGCAGGGAGAGGAGCGTTCGTTGACATACGGCGAGCTCCACACGTACTTCGAGGTTTACCTGCGGAATCGGAAGGGCTGGCAGACGAAAATGGATCGGGGGATGAGGGAACTGCTGAGATGTGAGTCAATCCCATGCGGGCACCATTAGAAACAGCGTGATGAGCACGATACCCACAGGCAATTACTATAAGATCTACCCAAAACCGAAGGAGGGCGCTGGGTGCGACGCCTTTCTGTGGCTGCTCCTCTGGATCAAATGGGTCGAGGTGCTTCACCTCGGTCGTCCAATGGCACAGGATGACTATGTCTTCCCTGCAGTGGGTGCTAATGGCGTCTTGCAGCCTGGTAGCCAACTCGGGCACGACACTGTGCAAAAGTGGATCACCGAGGCGACAGAAGGAGCCGGCGTCTTCAAGAATTTCACAACCCACTGTTTCCGGCGTGGAGGGGCGCAACATCGGTTTCTGTATGCACCTACTGGGCAACGGTGGTCGCTGGATGTAATCCAGTGGTGGGGTGGGTGGGCTGAGGGCGAGCAGGTGAGCAAGATGCGATGCGATGAGATATTGATCGCTTTGTTCTTTCCCATTCTTGGCTGGTACTCACCACAGTGACGCCCCTTTATTATTATTTTTTTCCACCTTTTCCCCCCTCACTCACAGCACGGCACCCTCATGAGATACGTGCTCGACGAACTCTACCATTACGAGCACGACCACAGCGACGCGCTCGCACCGACCTCGCGGGAAGCTGGCCAGTCGCTCGCAGGAGAAGCAGCCCTAGTGCGACCGGCCACCACAGAGGCCCTCAACATGGTCCAGGCTTCTCTTTCAGCAGAGATCCAGGCCGCATTCAGCAAACTCAGTGCGGCCCAGCTGGCGTTGACGGAGGGCCAGCTGGCGTTGGCCAAGGATATCAGGAGTCTGCACGAGCAGCTTGGCGGCGGAAGTAACCACCTCCAACCACCAGACTCCCGCACCCCCACGTCCGCATCCACATCCGCCTCACTCTCGAACCCGTCCCAAATCCAATCAGGTCAGATCGTCACCGTCAACGGCAGCGGTATGTCTTCATTTTTTTTTATTGACTCGGACCCTTGCGATGGACGGCCCACTAATCCACATTCTCCCCAGCATCCCAGTCCGTCCCAACATTCTCCTGGCAAGCGGAGCGTTGCACGTCGGAGACGGGACCACGCTCTCACTCGCACTCGCACTCGCGCTCTCACGCGCCCGTGCTCCCCACTCAAGTCCCTCCCCAGGGCAGTGTCGCGCGCCATGCCAAGTCCTGGTCTAACGCGCGCGCACGCAGGTCTGCCGCTGAGCTCGGGCCGACCCCTGGACTGGTCATCCCAAAGCTGCCCATCGACCTCCCGGATGGGACGCCCGCGCCCAAGTCCCAGTCTTGGAAGGACCTCGTGCGGCATTGGACGGAGGGGGAGCCTCGCCTCGGCCTCCACACGCCGCTCAAGGACTGGCCTCGGGAGCACTACAACGGCCGGAATCGGTGCTTCAACGAGAAGTTCGCGCAGCGCAGGACGATTGCCACGGAGTTCTTAGACGAGTAAGTCTTCCGTCACGCTTTCTGCTCCCTCTGGGGGAACACAATGCCTCATCGCCTTAACTTTTCTTTTTTTCTTTCCTTTTTCCAAACTGCCAGGTTCGAAAGGAACGAGACGGCCTTCCTGGAGGCCTACGGTCCCGCTGCCGGTCGGGGTCACACCGATCTCCTGCACAAGATCCAGCACGCGCGCAGACTGTACAGCGGAAATGGAGAGCGTCGCTCTCGCGTCGCGCTTGTGCACCAGATCGCGGCCGCACCGTCGACGAAGGCAAGGCGCCGGAAGAAACGTTCTCAGCCTGCGGCAGCAGGGCAGAGCAGTGAATAGTGTGCTGCCATACCGAACTACAATATCATTTGGTTCGTGCATTCGCCATTGTCTCAACAACTTATCTGTCCGTCCGGCTTCGCACTCTGCTTGGGCAACAACTATCCATACTAGTAATGATCGCTACAACACCTCCTACCGCTAGTGGTGTGTGTCCGTGTAGTGTAATAATGTAATTAACCATCGTGCGCCTCTGCGTCTCGCGTCCTCTCTCCCGACCGACGAAACGCATCTGTTTCCCCCGACCTTCGGGTTCTCTCGGGCACAGGGCACCGTGACATAATCAACATCATCCCACCGTCGCGGAACCCTGGCGGACCTCCGGCAGAGCGATCGTTGCCGTCACCCGTCGACGTGGGGGTGCCCGATCGTCCGATCGCGCTCCCACGGTCCCGCATCCGGCAGCTGGCGCTGCCAATTTCTCGAACTAAGTCTTATCCAGTAGAACAGACACCCCAATTCGGAGGGTTCCAAATCCTATATCAACCAATCTAGTAGTAGTATGTGACCAAGCGGTCGACAAACAACATCATGGCTTTGCTCACCTCAACGTCATCAGAAGGAATCTGGAATATGTCCTCGTCCGAAGTTCACCAGATGTCCAGAGAACACGCCCAAAGCGCAGCTGAAGGTTAATGGAGGAAAACTTCTAACTTCTAATAGTGATCCTCGATGCCACGCTGCAAGGTTGATGCAAATCTGATGCATATACGCCTCGAACGCGCTGAATGGCAGAGATTCGTACGGGAAGAATTTTCATGCTATCGTGTACAATAGGTAGCCTACCAGGTGACACTCTTCGAAGGGACGGGCATGACGGATATAGAAGAACAGAAGTGTAAGCACTCACTGTGCACCAGTTATGTCCACTATCAGTAATGAAGCTAGTGTTGTCGATGACGATGCCGTCGAGCAGGGTGCATCTGCGTCGGTCACAGTAGTCTACGCCTTTCCACACAAGTGGGTACCCACCCACGCGTGAGGAATGAAGCACACCGCAGGGATTATACTGCACCTGAAGCTTGAGTTGTCTCGTCTAAGTTTCCTTAAATTAGTGGTCGACTGAGTGCGGGGTTTGAAGTGAGAATGTGAACTATCGAAAGAGCCGTGCAACATGCGTGAATCAAAGCAGTGGGGCTGCTCTCGGGAGCTGAAACCGCAACTTGAACAGGGGAGCGATGTAAACGTCTGTTCAATGTTGAGAGTAGGTCTGCCGCTCAGGGAAACCAGGGTACACGGAATCCATCTGTCAGTGTAAGTTGTATTCCAGTGGTGATGGAAGTGAATGTATACCCTCCCAAGTCGATTCGTCTTCACCACCTCAGCGTTCCTCAGTCGTGTTACTCCATCCCCTCCACTCCCACGACGACGAAGCACTGAGCCAGCTATCAATCGTAGCTAAGGAAAGAAGATTATTTGAGAAAGGAAGATGGAGAAAAAGGAAAGGTATTCCATTTTCGGGCAATTTTCGGGTGGAGAACTTTGATCACGAGACAACTCTTCCGGCCGGCCTGACTTCTCTGCTCTTCTCTGTTACAACCTACTTAGTCGACCGAATCTATCTCATCTCATTTCAGTCGTGCTTCGACTGCCTTCTTCCTCTTATCAAGGGATGAAAACTGTAGGTTCACACCACTTCCCTGATGACCTTCACGGTCCTGTGCCTGACAGCTGACCGTCTTCTTCTGCTCATGGGTCTTGTATGCTCACATGACAACACAGGCTTAACCAGCGCGCCGTACATAGGTCTAGAGTGCGTAGGTGCCCAACATCTGTCGTAGAGCCCAGAAAATGATGCATATCCGAGTTCCTTCAAGAGATCGTGATGAACGCAGGGGTAAACATGCAGGGGTGAGTACCTCTGATATGTACAAGGAGCAGTTGCTGGCGGATGTATCCACCTCCGACATGCTGTGTTTTTGGCAGTACGTGTCAGAAGACACTCGTGGCAATGGCCAAGTCATCACGCATGTTCCTGACGGAGGGACTTTCCCCTCAAATCCACCCTGCGTTACTCAAATCCTGTCGCGGGCTGCTTATCGGACGACAACTCGAGTCAAAGACAGCCTATTCCCTGTTGGGTCTACTGGATGTGAACATGCCGATGAGCTGAAGACGCTGAAATGCCTTGCTCCATTTCTGCGTCTTCAGCTTGTGGTCATCCGCATGTCGAACGGCCAAAGCATCTTTGCATGGTGTTGCGACGGGAAAAGTGGGCGGATTGGCGGTGTCCTCGCCAACGATCCAAGCTTCTTCCGGGGTTGTCATGAAATGGAGCTGATGGACCACGACGAAATTGTCCGAGAACTCAAGCTCAAGCACAACCTCAAATGCTCAATCATGGAAGATCGAGTTGGAGTATTTCCCATCACCAACTGCGGCATTCAAACCTGGCTGCCCCTCGCCGCTCTGGAAAACTCCTTACTAATAGTATCAATGTGTCGAGAACATCAAACCTGTTAGTGGAACAGGATTCGATGACGTTTCACAAGCCAATAGGAACCTATGGTCAATGTACATCATGAAAACACCAAAAGCCCTTCGGGCACCCCTGGACACAGCGCGTTGGCTACGGGTGCTATATCCGAAGCCTGGCCAGGTGCACCTGCATGGCACTTCAGTTGCAAACGTGGTACCGTGATGGACAACCACTACTTACCACAGACTGACGATGACGACCACCGCCAGCAGTTGCAGAACGTCGATGTCGATGACCACTTTGGACCTTCTGGTAGTTCAGACGACGAACATTAGCAACTAGCGGGACAACAGTGGGCACACTACCTGCGATAGTACGACTCCATCGATGAGTCTTCTGCCACTACACTCACCATAGCTAATGATCATGACAGTGAAGACGGCCACGATCACTTCGTACATCTTGTTTCGACTGTGACCTCGCCTATCCAACACTTTCTGCACCCACTTCTTCGACGGATCACTCAATCACACCCGCTCCCACCATCTTCGGCGACGATCACCCAATAACAACCCAAGTCCATGACTCACTGGCTCGACACGCCAGGAATCCATGCGAAGAAAACTGCGATTACAAAAGCTGTTTGCAGACCCGGACTATGACTACGTCCAGTAATAGACATACAGTAGATTATAACTTTTACCCTGTAATATGTATGCATAGATACATGTCCCTTTCCCAACGGCATTAGGATGTATCCATATCCCGGTCTTGGTTCTCATCTCGATGTTGTCGCCCGCCCTCTTGTTCGGGCTCTTCCTCAAGATCACTCAACGACGCAAATTCATCCGCATTCGGATCGATATCAGCAAAATCAGCAAAAATCGCACATTGCTCAGCGTATGCTTGGAGTTCTTCATCGTCGACGTCATCTGGGATTTGATACGGTCCAGAAGATGCTACATTCGATATCGACATGCGGGAGAATGTCTGTGGGGTTGGTGTCATTTTTGATGCGGAGTGCAGGATTGATGGCGGTGTTGAAATAGGCATAGGAGAGAATAAGGTTGATGTAGTTGTGGACGGTGGGGGTTTGACTATGAGATAGGAGTAAGTGCGGAAGGAGCGCAGGAATGAAGTAGAAATGACATACCTTTAAGTTCGCTCTCCCAGGTACTCACATCCTCCAAGTCTGGATCGAACGACGACCCGACTTCAAGTGAATAACTTAACCGATACGCATGTTTCGTTCGGTGATTTGCGCTCTGCATGATGCGTCTGAACAGCTGTACTACCTTAGCACTAGCACCTCGCAGAGTAAGTGGAAACACACCTCGTCCTGCATGATATCATCCTCCGTTTCTTCCTCATCACAGTCCATTTCCTCGTCGTCTGCTATTTCAATCATGAACCCCCCCGCATCACTACTGTTCCCGCATCCACGCCTCTCGCTAACAGTGCGTTGCCTAGCCTTCCTTGCGTGTTCACGACACCGTGCTTGAAACTGCTCGCGCAAGAAAAGCTTCGTCGAGTCTTGTAATTGAGTAGAGGCAATCCGAGAGAAGAATGCCTGGGCGGATCGTTTGCTGCTGCTTCCTGAGCCTCCACTTGCTCCTCCACTGGAAAATAGCCTTCTCGCCGATGACGATGCTTCGGGTGTTCTGGATGACACAAGACTTTTATACTGGCCCCTCCTGCGTTTCTGTGCAGCGGTCGTGGGCGAGGACATCGGAATAAGAGGCGGCGAGGAGGTTCTGTGTGTACTTGGAGAGGGTCCATGTGCAGGCGAGGAATCGTTCGATACGAGTGGTGATGAGTTGTGAGGCTGGTATCGTCTGGCCGTGGTTGTGGTCGCAGAACGTGATGGAGTGGATGGAGTGTTGGAGTGCATTGAAGAGTAAAGGGGGGTAGGAGGGAGGATGGAATAGCTGGAGAGCATTGTTGGCGGTGCGGTGGGGAAAAAGGAGTAGTCGCGGTCGCGTAGTCCATAATAAACAGAGTAGCGCGTTGTATTGACACTTGTTGACGCGACACTTGGCTCTATAAACACAGTTGGAGTCAACTTGGAGTTCAAGACTATTCCAAGTCATAGGCTGTTATCATGGTCTGCCGATCATGATGACCCAGCGGTACTAGATGTAAGGTGAGACCGGCTCTCTGGCCTAAAATCCCGGGATACTTAGGAGCAAGGCTCTCACTCAAAAGCGAATAATTATTATCCGCAGGGTCACGATCAACTGGAGTTTATTTCCAGCATCGTGCACTGTCTGTTGTACTGCAAACACTCCACTTTCCACCTGCGAATGGGACCTCGTTACGAGAATATTTCCAGAGGTCTGTAAAGGGAGTGGATTGCAAGCCTACACCCTATGACACTACATAGTCCAAACCATGGGACGAGTATCATAAGTGTTGTGGGAACTCCGCACACCCGCTGATTCCTATCACGTTCCTTACCATTTGCGCAGTCGAATGATAATATACGCATAGGACTCATGTGAAATCGATCTGGAAGACTTTGGTCGGTTCACTGTGAATTCCAGAAACCTATTTGGCAAGGTGTTGTTGGTTCGCTATGTTTCGAAAACGCCTTTTCCTTCCTTACGCCAGCAAGCCGCCCCCCGAATCAGAATACCTTTCCACACAACAGTGTAGTGTTGTTATGATAGTTGTTCTGGCATCGATGGTCGATCCCTTGATTCCAAGAGTTTGTCCCAACCAACCCTATGCAAAACTTGACCTCTCCGACTCATTTTACCGATATGCAGATAATCGGCCTGAATGTTCCCGCCCAAATACTCAGTATATTGATTGCCTCTCCAAAGCGGAAACTTTGAGGTAATGGTGTAAGGTTGTTCTTGTACCAACTTTTCTGTCTGATGCTGGTCCGATGCAAGCCCATCACTCCGATTTGAACAATCTTGTTTCTGGCTCAAGGAAGTCAGACAACACTTGACAGGAAAATGCATTGGGCATGTACTGTGGTTGAGTTGTACAAGTTGTGTGCAAAATAATTTATGCAAGAGATAGCAAGAGTGTCACATGAATGAATGACCTCATCAAAGCTTGAGCTAATTCACCTAATCCACCCACCAATGATCAAGAGCAAACTGTGTAGTTTCATGGCTATGCCATCGACATCGATGTTTGGCCAGCACTAACATCACCTGTATCACGAGCAGGTGTTGTAAACATGCTTGCATGAGATAACGGAGGGAAAGAAGTTGTTGTTGTAACCATTATACTTGGATCACGAAGGTTCAGCATGAGTCTTGAAATCATGACTGAAGAAATTCTGGCATAGAACATCAATCATATCAAACTCCAAACACCATGATAGAACTCACATGTTCGTGAAAGGACCAAGGAAACTTTTAGTGGTGTTCTGTTAGATGAAAGAATTACTTCAATACACCGTATCCATGTAGGATATTATAGCTGACCGTTGCCACCTAGCTTAGGTTAACTTGTGAAATCAGGGATGTGGCGAAGAAAGCTCACCAATAACATAGCAATATTTGCGATATTAGCTCCACACATTACTCTGCGAAGTTAGGAATTTCATCAGCAATCATTGGCACGTCTTGTGAACAACGCACGCGAAATATAGAGCACCTATTCAGTCTACCATAAGTAAATAGAAGTAACAAAATGACTGAACATACCATCCCGCAGCAAAATGTCCGTCACATTCCGGCTCCCCACCATCCGGACACAGAGCGATGACCAGAGCGTAAGAAGGAACACAGCAAAGTCGAACACGAGCTGCCCACTCCATGCTACTGCTAGATCTGCATATAAGCACGTCATAAATACCATTCACCTTTTTCTCGAGATGGAATGGTCATTACATACATAGGCTCCTGAGAGTGTTAATGAGCATCAGACTGCGTTTTACTGAACCGGAAGTCTCACGACTGAGAAGAAAAATATGGACAGCCCAAATTATTCGTCGACTCTTCTTGAGATAGAGGTAAAGTCGGCATCGAATCAGTTGATGAAGCGGCGTGGTTGGAAAAGATTGCCCACTTGTTATTTTGTCAGCTCCAAAAGTGGTGATGTGTTCAGAGATGACACCTACACAGCCAACAGTGATTGCGCAAAGCCCTATTGCCAGAAGAAAGATCAAAACCGACCGGTTCTTTTGGTAAAGACCATAGATACGCATGGTCATGACAACTTCGGTTCATTACTGCGATGAACACGTGGGGAGACGGTCAACAACGCACCTCCTCCGATAATTTGGACCATCACGATCACAATCTGGTCAGCGAGGCGCATAGAATTGCACCTGATCACGAGTTGCATAAGTTAACGGCGGAACATGTTGTGAGACCGGCCCACCACTATAGTCGAAGGTCAAGTGAGCCATTAACTATTGTCCAATGCAATAAATACAACATACGCCATTGCCTAAATATTTTGAAGGCCAAAAAGAGGTAACAGACGACGGGATGTGACCCAGGATGGTGATATATCTGTTTGCAACGAAGAGAACAAAAGGCCATGATCGCCGGGGTCTTTGCCAGAATAGTTCGATTTCCCTCGCGAATGTGAGCGCATAATCATACAGCAATAGTACTGCAGGTGAGTGTCAGCACTAGTAGTAAAGGGAGAAGAATGGTAACAGGGTGTAAGATGCCTTACCGCAATCCACAGAGTTGAAAAATACGTTCGCATCGCTGTCAGCCGCCGCTCAACAGTTAGTAGTGGTGCGAATGTTTGCAAGATATGTCCTTGTGAGGAATACTCACAGCTGAGATTCCATTAAGTAAAGCAATAAGTGGCCCCAAAGGGTTGGGAGTGGAGAGGGTTTGGGTGCTAAAGCTAGTTTTCCAGCTCGTCTGGCGTGTCAAGCATGACAGCCACTGACAGGGCCCGGCATAATTGATCGATGCTGAGCATAGCCTGAGGCTGCATAGCCATCTCACTATCATTTAGTTACATTAACTATTAGTGAAGCGAACACCGCTGGAGGTTGGAGTCCAATGTCGAAGAACGTGGTGTGTCATGAACTGATGGTATTGATCTATTGGCTCACCTTTCGGTCGAGGTTTACATCCGCTGAACTCTGCCACGGAGTTATGTAACCACAGCCCAGATAACAGCTCACGTTTTCTACCTGATACCCAAGGTAGGGGATGCCAACGAGGGCCGTGCCATCATCATTTTTTTTTCATCGACTTTATGGCCATCTCAGGGACTACCCCATGCTAGGCCTACCATCATCGTCTCTATGGTAGGTTAGATCATCAGGAATTGTTAGAAGACGAAAGCTGGGATTTGAAAAGACACCGTGTCAATTTAGGACAATTTGGTATTGCTTGTGTAGTAATAAGTAGTACTAAGGTGGCTTGGTCCATGAACTTTCCTTCAGTCAACAACATATTGCCCGAAACTAGTGTCAATGAGCACCCACTGTGTCATCCCCCTGTTCAGGTTCTTCCGAACGCAACTCGACGTACAGATGATTCTGAGCCGAGGTGCTTCCTTCACTCAGTCACATCGCAACCCTGAGCCAATCTCTGTCATGATCGTATACTGACTTGTTGCAGTTCCAGAGCTGGTTCATCAACGTATCTCGATGGATATGTAAAATCTGGTGAAACTACCGTCGTTACGAGCAACGTGCCATCCCTTAGGTAGGTAGGTGTGCATGGGTGGGGCGATGCAGTTATTTTGGGCTGCGGAGGTTGGGCATGAGCCGCGAGATCATTGTAACAGATACTCTGGAGACAAATCAGAGAGAATGTAGAACAGTTTTGCCTGTCCTTACGAATTTGTGAAGCCCGCCAAGGCTACTTTCGTCGCTGACTGGTAAGGTAGATGGTCAAGAATAGTTTAGCCAAGGTAGTACTGGTGTATTTACCGTGTCGCACACCTACTGTAACGTTATCAGATCATGAGGTTGTGTGCAAAATAAATTATGCAAGAAAATAGCAAGAGTGTCACATGAACGAATGACCTCATCAAAGCTTGAGCTAATTCACCTAATCCACCCAACACCAGACTAAGGACCATGCGACCAGCAACTGTAATTGCACGCACCAATGATCAAGAGCAAACTGTGTAGCTTCATGGCTATGCCATCGACATCGATGCTTGGCCAGTACTAACACCACCTGTATCACGAGCGGGTGTTGTAAACATGCTTGCATGAGATAATGGAGGGAAAGAAGTTGTTGTTGTAACCGTTATACTCGGATCACGAAGGTTCAGCATGAGTCTTGAAATCATGAGAGAAGAAATTCTGGTGTAGAATATCAATCACTTCAAACTTCAAACGCCATGGATGGAACTTACATGTTCGTGAAAGGGCCAAGGAGACTTTGCAAGGGGTTCTGTTAATAGATGAGAGAATGACGTCAATACACCGTATTCATGCGGGATATTATAGCTGACCATTGCCACCTAGATTAGGTTAGCTTGTGAAATCAGGAGTGTGGCGCAGAAAGCTCACCAACAACATAGCAATATTTGCGATGTTAGCTCCACACATTACTCTGCGAAGTTAGGAATTTCATCAGCAATCGTTGGCACGTCTTGTGAACACCAACGCACGCGAAATATAGAGTACCTAGTCAACCTATAAGTAAATAGAAGTAATGGAAATGATTGAACACACCATCCCGCAGCAAAATGTCCGTCACATTCCGGCTCCCCACCATCCGGACACAGAGCGATGACCAGAGCGTAAGAAGGAACACAGCAAAGTCGAACATGAGCTGCCCACTCCATGCTACTGCTAGATCTGCATATAATTACGTCATAAACACCATTCACTTTCTTAGATGGAGTGGCCATACATAGGCTCCTGAGAGTGTTAATGAGCACCAGACTACGCTTTACTGAACCGGAAGTCTCACGAATGAGAAGAATAATATGAACAGTCCATAGTACTCATCAACTCCCATTGAGATAGAGACAAAGTCGTCGAATCGGCGGACGAGGAAATGATTGCCCACTTGTTACTTTGTCAGCTTCAAAAGTGGTGATGTGATGAGAGATGACACCCACACAGCCCGCGGTGATCGCACAAAGCCCAATTGCCAGAAGAAAGATAAAAACCGACCGGTTCTTTTGATAAAGACCGTAGATACGCATGCCCATGATAACTTTGGTTCATTATTGCGGTGAACACGTGGGGAGATGATCAACAACGCACCTCCTCCGATAATTTGGACCACCACGATTACAAGCTGGTCAGTGAGGCGCATAGAACTGCACCTGATCACGAACTGCATAAGTTAACGGCGGAATACGTCGTGGGATCGGCCCACCACTGTAGTCGAGTGTCAGGTGAGCCATTAACTGCCGATCAATGTAATAGGCACAACATACGCTATAGTCTAAGTATCTTGAAGACCAGAGAGTGGAAATAGATGGCGGTATGTGGCCCAGGATGGTGATATATCTGTTTGCAACGAAGAGGACAAAAGGCCATGATCTCCGGGGTCTTTGCCAGAATAGCTCGATCTCCCTTGCGAATGTTAGTCCGTAATCATACAGCATGAGTACTGTAGATGAGTGTCAGCACCTGCCATGACTAGTCTCCCGTAGGCAAACCTCAAGATTTGAAGGAAGATAGTCGTTCCTTCAAAGCACATGACGGGAGAAGAATGGTAGTGGGATGTAAGGTGCCTTACCGCAAGTCACAACGGCGAAAGATACGCTCACATCACTGTCAGCCGCCGTTCAACAGTTAGCAGTGGTTTGCAAGATATGTCGGAATACTACTCACACTGGCTGAGATTCCATTAAAGAAAAAGCAATAGGTGATCCCAAAAGGTTTGGAATGGAGAGGGTTTGGACGAATTCGTGGGTGCTAAAAGTTAGCTTTCCAGTTCGTCTGGCGGGTCAAGTGACAGCCACTGGCACAGGCTGCATAGCCGCATCTCACTATCATTTAGTTACATAAAGCTAGTGAAGCGAACACCGCTGCAGTTCAAGCCGACTAGAACGTGGTGTCTTATGAACTGACGGCAAGTAACTTACTCTGTTGGTTGATTTATTGGCTCGCCTTTCAGTTTCGGTCGAGGTTTACATGATCGGCCGCTGCAGCGCTGAACTCTGCCGGTGACTGCGTTACTATGTAGCCACAGCCCAGATAACTGATCTGGGTCACAGCCAATATCACAAATGATCCCATCATTTCTACCATTATAAAGCGGAAGAAATATGTGCTAACTATACCAACACACTTGCAGGCGACAAATCAAGACCAGGCCCAGTGGGATCAGATGGCGAGAAGTTCCAAAAGTGCCTTCTGTGCAAGTTGAGAGCTTGCCACTTATATAATACACATGGTACCGTAGTGGCTTACATACACAACGGAATAACATCTTGGTCCTCGACGCCCACCATCTAGCTTCCCTATGTCCGAGTAGTCCCGGACTACTCGGACATAGGGAAGCTAGATCATTTGTGTGATATAATCCTTGACTGTAACACCGCGCCGGCAATCGCCGCACGATATCTTAACAAATGTAACCCTTTCCTCGACAGATGTTGATCACATCAAAGCATCAAATATTCGGTCACCGAGTATCCTCAAAAGGATTTTTTTAAATTTCCCGAAGGTTTAGCATGAGGCGTATCACCGTGATCGTCGAAACCCTTTCATACTGTAAATAAATGGGAGAAAACCCTGGAGTCAGCGCTTGGTGGCAATGCAGGAGTGTCCCGATTGGCATCGACGTCTATACTACTCACACTTGGTAAGACAAGCTCCCTTATTGTATGTCTGTCAAAGGCGTTCAACGTTCGGAGTGGCGATTAGTAGGTAGGGTGTACACGCTTTCCACCTGATACCCAAGGTAGGGGATGCCAACGGGCCATGCCCGGATCATCATTGCCTCTATGGTATGTAAGTTAGATCATTAGAAATTGTTGGAAGAAGCACTTAAGCCGGCATTGAAAAGACACTATGACGGTTTGGTATGACTTATGTAGTAATACCATCATACGTTTTAGTGGGTATTATCACGCTCACCAGGTCCCCTACCTGAAACGGGTTCACCAGTGAGCCTATGGAGTCCCACACACCCCGTCGCAAGACGGATAGTGCGTAAGAACATTTTTCCTCGGACCGGCCGCCCCACAAAGGCGTTGTGTTTATGTACTAGAGCTAGACTAGTCGGTTGCTACACAATATTATCACTTGTCCAAAAAAAAAAGACCTACTGTAAGGCTGTGTATTGGCTTGGTCCATGTTCAATGTTCAGTCTGAACCAGGCCAACAACGTGCTGCCCGAAACCAGCGCTGATGCAGTATAAGGTGTAAATGAGGAAGTGCTAACAATACATGATGGACTAGTATGTATTCTAGTATTGTAAGATAGAGCATAAAAATTATCTGAAACCCACTATGACCCTTGTTCAGGTTCCTCCAAACGCAACTCGATGTACAGACGATTAACTGAGGTGCTTCCTTCACTCACAGTCACATCGCAACCCTGTGCCAATTTCTGTCATGATCGTATACTGATTTGTTGCAGTTCCAGAGCTGGTTCGTCAACGTATCTCGATGGGCACGTGAAATCCGGCGAAACTACCGTCGTTACGAGCAACGTGCCATCCCTTAGGTAGGTAGGTGTGCATAGGTGGGGCGATGCAGTTATTTTTGGGCTGCGGAGGTTGAGCATGAGCCGCGAAATCATTGTGACAGATATTCTGGAGACAAATCAGAGAGAATGTGGAACAGTTTTGTCGGTCCTTACGAATTTGTGAAGCCAGCCAAGGCTACTTTCGACGCTGACTAGTAAGGTAAATAGTAAAAGATAGTTTTGACCAAGGCAGTACTGGTGTATTTACCGTGTCGCACACCTGAACGTTATCAGATCATGAGACATGCTGGACATCGGCAAGTAGTTCGAAGCCTTACCAAAAATGCAGTGATATTACCAACATTTGCGATACACATTACACTGCTGGGTGTAAGGCTCTGATTACCAACATATGGCGACAGACTGACCTGAAATACAAGAAACCTGTACAAGCGTGCATTTCAGTCACAATCAAATAAGAAAACAGGTCAGGATATCGGTCGGACTGACCGTCACGTATTAAGACATCCAGCAAGGCATGGTGGCCTAGTTTTCTAATACGCAGGCTTCTCCATAATGTCATAGCCAAGACTATCGCATCAAAGGCCAATTGGCCACTCCATGCAAGAGCTAAGCCTGCGAATTGCATTAGATCGCCGACCTGTCGAGTATCGCCATCCAACTACGTACGCTGAGCCCTAAGAGTGCCACAAGTGTTAATCACAAGAGAAATCAGGAAAACAGATATGCCGCACCCTTCAACAGTTAGAGCAGGGTTACATCCGTATTGCAGTGGAGGCGTTGGCACGAGTGGTGATCTCACGGATTCCCGGGTGAGTATAGCCCACTGGATGACAGATCGCAAATGGCTGTGACAAGATGACAACCATGAAAAAGCAGCTACTTACGCAGCCCACAGCAATGCAGATGGTGGCATATGCAACCAAGAATGATAGGACTCGCCTGCTTTTCTCGTACAAAGCATACATGCGCATCATCATAATGGCTGCCTTCCAAGTCAGACAATGGACGAGAAGATAAAAGCCAACACTTACCTCCACCTATAATCTGTACTACGATTATTTCAAATCGCTCGTAGAGAGTAGCAGCTCTGCAGCTATAAAAATGTCAACACCTTGTTGGCAAAGTCAATGATACACTAGTAACTGACAACTACATACACACGCGCGAGGAGGAAATCAGCGACTGAGCGCACACGTTATATTCAATGCAATAGGGCACGTACGGTTCCATCCTCTCCCATATCGGGTGGCCAGAATATTTCAATTAGAGTAGGTATGCGAGCGATGATCGGAACATAGCGATTGGCGATGAAAAGTGCGAAAGCCCAAGACCTGCGCGGTTTCAGCCAGAAAAGTTCTACCTCTCTTTGAAGTGTCAGGACGTAGTCATAGTAGAGTATCACTAGGACGCTTGGTGTCAACCCGGGGTGATCCTATCCATGGTGGTAAAACCACAATTTACCGTTTGCTATGACATCGGTAAGAGTGCTGGTTAGCTCCCTGTTTGAGCAAAGTGTCAGCAATGATAATAGAAGTACGGGGGTACAAATTCTAGCTCACAGTTGCATCGGGGGTTGTGGAGGAAACGGAATAAAATGTGGGTGTGGACGACCCGAAGGAAGCGCACCGTCTTGACCTGGAACCAACTGGCAACATATTGACTCCGGGTCATCGAATATTGTCGTGGCACTGTGAATCGCACCGCCAAAACACTGAGCCGCGTGGTCTTTGCTGCTCGATGCTGTCTTTGGTCAAGTGGCATCAATTCCACACGTACCTCGCCAGCGCAGACCTGTGCATCTTCCATGGCTCTGCTCTGAGAAGCTTGTAGCTCTTCCTATAGAGGGTGATGGACTCGAATCCAAGGGTCCAGTTGAATGGGTGACCACACGGTGCGTTGATCCACATCATCCTGTGATCCCAGAACGACTGTCTCATTGCACAGTCCATCAAGAATAATTTGATCAGGTTGACCGTCGCTTCGCTCTCATTTTCCATGCAAAGGCAATTCTACTATTTGCAAAGCCAACTACGGAAGCGCCTCGGACACCGACAAATCGCGGTCTGGCAGGGATAAAGGATTGTCCACGCCAACGTCACTCATAGATACGTGAAGGTGGCGTTGACAGTTTCAAGGAAGATGCTACCGTACCACTCGTGTCTAATCTTTCATCCTTTTCATATTTCCAGGAGCCCTGCACAAACACGTCATGTATCACCGTTTGGGGACGAGTAATGAACCAATGATCTCGTGTCTATTCACGACAAGCCAGCTTTAGCAAAAGCCGTCCTACGCAAGTGTCAGATGCACACTTTGTCCTCTGATGTGTAACGGACGTCGATCACACTCATCGGTATTATCTTTGAGTCTGTATCTCTCGTTTCTGCGGTCCCACCTGCACCTGCACCTATTCTGCCTCTTGTTCTTTCCGTTACTTTGACAGAGTTTCTAGGCCAGCCTGGTAGTGCATTGGATTCTATGCCCGTGAGTGCACTGATATCAACGTATATTTAATTGCGCACATCTTTCCCCGTGTAGTTAAGCGACCCCCTTGATGGCCCAGTTCCTTCGATCAACGTAGGTGATGGATCATTGGGACCTTATTGATGTCACGGTGATGTCAACGACTCAATTCACGTTTTCACTCCAACGCGGTCGCGTCGCAACTCTCGGTTGTAGAATTCAAACCGAGTCGTTCAAGCTTACCCCGGTGGAACAGGTGCACCCAGCTGGAGTCTGCCCGCACAGTACGGATTTATGTCCACTGAGTTGGAATGTTTACTTATCTCGAGAAATTTACGGTCGCTGCAAGGCCAGATCGGGAGCGGGGGCACGTGCCTTGCCTTTCCAGGAAAGAGGGGGCGGGACCCCGACAGTCGGGAGCCCATGTCGGCATGGGGGTGCCTCGCTGGGACGGCATCGTTGCCGTAAGTCCGCGAGCGTCAGTGAGCGTGAGCCGTGACAGGCGTGATCGACGGAGTGCTCGACGGAACGGAACGGGTGCTGGGCTCAGGCCGAGTGAGACTGTCCGAAGGCCGAGGGACGAAAAAACTCAATTCGGCGGCTCGCTGTGGGATCACCAGACTCATCAGAGGGACAGAAAAAGCAATGCAGCATTGTAGTGACTCTAGGGTACAGGAAGGAAATGTCTAGTTGAAAAACCAAAATGAAAAATGAAAATGATTGCTGGTCACTGTCGTCGTCACTGCTGGGCAGCGTGGGAAGCCTGACGACGGCCTCGAACCTCCGCATCTCCTCGAACCTGGCGAGCGTGGGTGATGGCTCTGAAGAGCGCTGCAATGCCCTTCTCGATGGCATCCCCATACGCCTGAATAAATTCCTCCTCGTTGCTATTGTACCTGAGTGAACATGTCAGTGAGCATTGACATGATATTAAGAAAATCGAGGGAGTAGGCACTCACCGCTCAAGGAATTCGGTTGCAATTGTGCGCCGCTGGTTGTACTTTGATTGCCACTTGCGGTTGGATCTGTGCGTATACTCGTACGGCCAATCTTTGAGGGGAACGTACAACTTTAGTTGTGGGTCACCTTCCAGCCAGTGTCGGACAACGATCCTCCACCCTTCCCTTGCCGGGGTTCTTGTCCTACGACCAGGCACATCGGGAATGACGATGAGACTTGGGCATTCAGAGTAGCTACTTTCGGAAGCGACTGGCGGTGGCTGGGTGACCGGTAGTTGCACAGATGTGCAAGTGAATGAAAAGTGTCGTGGGCCAACGAAGTTTCTCTCAGGCACTGGGACAACCGGTGGACTCGGAGCGGGTGCTAGGCTCATCGGGAGGGCACCGCGCTCTGTCACACATGCACAGTCCACTCAAAGTAAGAAATCAACGATGAAGAGAGGCAAATTCAAACGGCGTACCTCTAGTACCAAAAGCCGGGGAATAATTGCCAATACTCGTTGTACTAGGTAGGGGGCCTGAGCGCGTAATGATGGCTTCAGTGAGACCGCGGAGAGAATTTGTGACATTGCCCAGCATGTCTTCGATGTGCCCAACCTTGGTACACACAGTGGACATAGAGTTGTCCAAGGTTGCGACTGCGTTGCGGATCTCCCTCAAATCTGCAGTTACCGATGAATGGAAGGAACAAAGTTCCTCTCTTGAGGCCGGTGCTAGAAGAGCGCGGTCAGCAATGAGTGACATATCGGCGTCACTTCGACGGGGACGCCGCAATGCGTCACTATAATCGTGCTGGTAATAATGTAGTTCGTCCAAAAGGTAACGGATCAGGGTGTAGTTCTGCAAGTGCAACGGTAACGATGTCAAAAGAAAAAAAGACAAGAAAGGAAACTCGACACTCAACGTGCTCCCCCTCTGCCCATCCGCCCCACCATCGAACCACATCCAAGTCCCATTTTTCTTCTCCACGTGCCTGGATGAACCGATATTGCGCCCCCCCCCCGTCGGAAACAATGCGTCGAGAAATTGCCTTCAATACCACTGCCTGTCATCGCTTCATTGATGTATTTCTGGATCTTATCATGCGATATTGGTTCACCAGGGTACACAGCTCCATTTGCACCAATTGCAGGGAAGATAAAGTCTCCATCTGCCATCGGACAGCCAAGATGTGCATACTCTAGCCACCTCATCCAAACGAGCAGCCAGAAGAACGAGTCGCAGGCCATCAAGTCGGGTCGTGGGTATATCTTGTAACGATTACCTACAGCAGCAGCATTAGGACAGTAGCTGCATCAGATCTCAAGCAACTTACTTCGTAGGTCTATTTCTCGGTTACCCTTGTCAGTCTTTTTTTGCCATCCCTTCCTATTCTTTAGATGGATCTCGTAATAAACTTCATGATCACTATCAGTTAAGGTATCATCCGCTCCCTGTAGATATTTGAGAAGGACGAAGTCCGCCTGTGAGATATCCATTCGAATATCTTCGCGTTTGAGCTTCACAAGCTCGAAGCACCTGCCAAAATTATTTGGTAAGCCAAGACAGATCAATAGAGTCATCTGAATTAATGTCGTACCTGCTCCAGATCGTCCAAGCTGTGGAAGTAAAGGCAAGGAATTGAAGGTATTTCGTGATCTGCCTCTTTGCGCTGTCGCTGATGCCACATGCGCTGGGTAAAAGCCTTCCCTTAGTTAGCACGATGCTGAGGAAATTCAATGCGCTTCCAATTTCTGGACAAGTTGATTTCGTCCACACAAGAATCTTATCCATATGCTCTCTCTTCATCGCAGATGAATGCACACGGTCAGCTCCTTCGGCGCCTATTTTGTGTTTGACTGCTGTCATGATATCTGCAACGTCTGCTGAGTTTGCAGGGTTCCCTTCCCATCGCTGTCGTGCATCATTATGATGCCATTTATTACGGTAGGTGTCACCATCACTAATGACATGGCCACATTAATTCATTGAAGCATAAGGCAATTGAAACTCACGCGTTGTCCCACAGCTTTTTGTAGGCTGCATGCACACCTTCAACTGTGCTCTGACCCCGCTCTTGGCCGAACCCTTTCAATGACAGGTACAAGGAGAGTGCCTTGGCAGAGAACCTATTTGGTATGTCTTCAAATGCATGTTTGAATTCTGGGTCCTTGAAGTCTTCGAGACTGCTGCCAGAAGTATCATTTCCACCACTAACGACACTCTGCAGCCACTCGCGCCCTCGACGGACATGTCCAGCATAGGCCTTCTTGGTCTGGTCGGACTGTAGGTGCGTGTCTTTACCCTCCTGTGAGATCTGCTTAACCTGTTCTAATGTCGAGCTCTCCGGTCCTTGTGTCTTCTTCTTGGACTTTGTTGGAGACTCGGGAACCACAGGTTGTTTCTTGACAGATGCCTTTTGCCTCGCCATATGTCCGTTGCATGTAGTTTGAGTGTTGAGGTAGCCAGGGGGTTTACAGTACTGGGAGTAGTCAAGAGATGGTTCACAACATTTGAAATGCGAGTACGACACAAAGTCTGACATTCAACAAGGTCAAGAAAAATCTAATGAGATACAGATCTTCGTCAAGTCTACTGTTGCTACGACAATATTTAAGACCCTCCCGACAACTTTTCAATCCGAAACTGTGAGATCCATAACACTATTTTTCTCATATATAATTCCAACTTCATTTTCTTTCTCGAGAGGCATTGGTGTCTGCAGGTGGGATTAACAAGTTTCCACCTCCACGATATCGAGGCCACGTACCAACACCATCTTATGACCAGTGACTCGAGAGCCCTGTGATAGATGGGGTGCGCCATAGTCAACCACACAGGCTGGTATTTCCATAGCGTGAACACGCCGGGCTGCGATTAGAGGTTTTTGAGCTGTGCCAACATGTCCTGAAATGCCAAACATGGTCGCTGCATGAAGCGATACATTCCGAACAGACACATTGTATACAGTAAGTGGCTGAGCGGGTGTCGACTTCTGATGTGAGGTTACAATGTGAAGATCAGCAGGTGAAAACATAAAGGCCATGTTGCGTGGTTGAGGGAGCTTGATGGAAACATCAGCTGCCTTTCTTGTAACGACATTGGTAGCTTACCTGACAGAGCGCTCGAACGACCACAGCAGTCCAAACGCCACTCAAATTTTTGAGGACCGCTTCTGTGGACCAAGAGAAACGCTGTACACAGAATCGGCTGATAGCCGTCAGGTCAGGCTGACGACATGTCGCCAAGTCAGAAAGGTCAGGCTCATCCTTCGACCACGAGGTCAAAGGGGACAAATAGTTTGCAATGATAACAGGATCAGGGAAGTCAGTCATGCCCTGAATGACATGAGCAAGATCACAATATTTGCGCTGCAGGATTCCAAGGGGATCCAACGTAAGAACCCTACACAACTCCTTCCGCCAATCAACAAGGAATGTTGAGACGAATTCGAGTAAGGGGAGTGTGTTTGCGGCATGCAAGAGCGTGTCACCTAGCCCATACTGGGCAAGCCTGTGCGCGATACCAATACCACATCCTTGAATGCCATCCTGTCAAAGCTGTGTCAGTGAATAATGATCAGGACACCGACGACGTACACTGCGGTCACCACGGCTCATAAGCGCAATAAGCAGTAACCCACCTCGGCTGAGGTGGGCGCCATACTTCAATGCATCTTCAGTGAAAACATCGACCACTTCGTAACGTTCATGTCGCAGGGAGCTATTGTCCATCAGCTTTGCTAACATTGAAAACCAGGAAACTGACTTACCTCCGAATAACACATGACGCACCGAACACGAGCACATCACTGTCATCTGACACAATGGCATCAATGGTGCCGAGGGCATTGAGCTTGGCAAGTTCAGCTTCAGCTTCACCAGGGGCCTCGGGAGGATGTCAGCACTTGCAGCGGCTGTTGCAGCAATGAATGTACCTCATGCCAGGTAAATCCGAAGGCGGAAAGTAGTTCTTGAAAGCATTGTGTAAGGAAATGGGGTGCACTCTTGTGCTTTCCACACGCCCATCTTGGCATTTGTGGTCCGTCGAAGACAAAGTGAGCGTGGAGTAACATCTGTGAGATGGTGACAAGGTGATAAAATATGGTTTGGATCTCAGGGGATTCACCGGCGCTCGCGTTGTTAACGTCACAAGCGGCATGCATCCAGAGGCTATGTAGACCATTGTAAGTCAGTTTTATGTCCTGGATGCAATTCGGCATGCGCCTTACCTTGCATTAAATCCAACACGCATGAGCTGTGGGGCATCCCCTGTATTGAGTGGGCGAAAGCCCTCACTAACGACAAACTCGTCCAGTGCGCGTCGACTCGCAGCAGGTGCAACAACCTGGAAGCATTAGTTGGCTCTCAACACAAGTCAGCATGGCTGACTTACCATCCATAATCCATCAATTCCCATGGTGCTCGTATTGAAAAGGCTCGAGGGGCTGGATGCACACGCGCTGTGATTTGTAATCAGGGGCTGCGAGGTGGCCCGACTAGCAAATCCAAGTACCGTAAGGGAATATGAGGATAGCGAGATGGGGCCTGGCGTGAACAAGGCGGTGATACATATCGACGATGGACCACATTCAGAGTGCTCAGCCATCACCTTGGCATGTGTCGTAACATCGGTAGGTGAGAGGTGGTTAAGCTCAAGCGCCTGAGTCTTGATCCACCCACTGAGAGGGTCAAGGTCTTTTAGTAAGAAGTCGTCCCTGGGAAGGTGCGAGGGAGGTTCAACAGTGTCGTTGATTCCGCGCTGAGGTGGCCAAGTTATCGCCCTAATTTCCTTGATGTGTTTGTTATCGGGGGGGAGGGGGGAACTCCGTACAGGAGTGCAGCCACCTGGGTCTGAAGGTCCGCAGCGGTAATGAAGGCGCGCAGAACGTTCTTCGGCAGGACATATGTGTAAGATCCAGCGTCGTCTTTCACGTCATCATTGGACAGGTAAATGTGCTGTAGGCGAAGAGAGATGTGTAGCGGAGATTGCACGGACACACCAGTCCGACTTGCTGCTGAAGACCTGTTGTTCATAATTGGTAGTTGTCACAGTCTGTATGGTATCACCGTGGACGTTAGTCATTTGGCTACGGAAAGGCATTAGCTTTACTCGAAGATGTGGCATGCATCAACTTACGTCTGAATGGCGGTGACCTGGCCCTGTGCCTCGGTGCCCTTCTCAAGTTCCGCCAATTGCCGTCGTTGCACTGAGGGTGTGACGATGAAATGCGATGTAGAGGTGGGGTATACATAGCAATTCTTGTCCGTTGAATAGCGAATCGTGGGGCCAGATTGGTGACACCACCGTGTACAATATCTGGCTTCTTTTGTCGAGAAGAAAACCTGCTCTAGATGCAACTGACAAGTGAGAGGTGTATATGTAAAATATTACCATACCGCCAGGGGGGGGGGGGTGAAGGCGAACATCTTGCTTTTGGTTGGTGGTGCGTGAACGTGTTCTGATAGCTTCGAGTACCCCAGCGATGTGGAAGCCAACATGATCTTGGCAGAAAGATCTGTGATGCCGACTGGGGTGGGGGGTGACACAGATGAGGCGGGTGACGACGTAGATTATGAGGGCAAGGGAGTCTCTGGGGGCGAGTTGAATGAGGGCAGTGAAGGCACGTACTGTGCATTGGGCAAAGAGTACCGTTGCTCGTTGGACGGCAACGAGTGAGGCCACAGGTGGGGGCGGTGAACAGTATGGCAGTGGGTGGTGGGGTGGAAAATCCTTGCATACCATGTCTTCGAATTCCTTCAACGTCGCCGGGTCAATGTTCAGCCCCCACTCCAAATACTGGCACACCCCTCTCTCCATCTGATTTACTATCTCCCTCAGCTGGAACATCCCCTGGGCGACGATCGACGCAGACGACCTGAAAGATGATGTCACGAATCTCACTGGCGGTTAGCAAAGCAATATTAACCTGCTTAGGCTGCTCTTCAACGGGCAACGAGCGGACCAAGGCAGCAACTTCTTCGGCGGTCTTCCATTTTGCGAGCTGTCCAAGACGCTTCTGGCCCGCCCAGACGCTGGTATGAATGACCTTCAAAAACAATTGGCCAGATCTCGGGTTAAATATAAAGATAGCGCCGTCTGAAAAAAAAGTATTTGAAACCTTTAACACGATAATTCGTAGGCGCAACACTTACTGATAGGCTTGGTGGTCAAGTTACCCTCAAATGTCTTGTGGATGGTGACACAGTAGACATTGGTGTCATCCACGAACCCTACGAGTTGATTAATATCCAGTTGATATTGTACATATATATGGACTGGGGCGCTTACATATGATTTGATTGGAGAACAGTTCGGAGTAGTTCTGGCTATTCAAGTACGGTTCCGTCGACTCTGAAGAATACAGCTGGAGACCCTTCCGGATGCGCTCTCGCAAAACGTGACAAGCAGGGTTTGCCTTCATAATTTTTGCCATGGCTTGTTGAATCAAAGGCTTCATGCCAGGGAACCAGTTGCCATACGCTGACCAGAGGTTGTACGTGAGATCCATGCCAATCATAACACCTGTGGGGGACGGGTAGATACTCATAGAGTCCGATACCTGACAGGTAAGATAGAAAGTCAGTAGATGGGATATGAGAACAAAACAGTACACGTGCATAGTCCAAGAACTTCGCACGAGTATATCGCTCGATATCATGTGAGTCGAAGTCACCCCAATGAAGCTGGACGTCGATCCAGTATTTGTTACTCGTCGTACTGTCCGAATATCCTTATTCTAGTACAGGAAATTCACATCAGCTTGATTTGAGAAAACAGCAGGCAAAGGAAAGAACATACCTCAGTGACCAATGAAGGTCGAGTTATATTCCACTTGTAAGCCGAGAATAACAAGATGTCAGCGCAGGACGAGTTCATTTTGTAACTCTTTCGGGGGTGGATCGTTTCTTTTTGAACCGTCTCCATCTGGAAAGGCTCGAGTTCTTGATCAAGCACTTGACACAAGTCCATGACGACGCTCTCGTGAACTATGGGTATCGCTCAGTGAAAACTTACGTTATGAGCTAAGAATTGACTGACTTTTTTGCCACATCAAGCTGATCCCGAGGGCAGGGATCTTGCCGTGCATGAAGATACCAGTCAAGTCAAGTTGTACCTGGAAACCGACATAGACGTTCGCTTGATTGACCGTCGGGCTCCACAGCGTGAAACGACGGTTAGGAATTTAGTTGAGACTCGAACGTTGCGCATTGGTGAGCTTCTTGTATCGCATAGACTCTTCGAAACCAGACGCCTTCTACCCAGAAGAGACCCTTTCACGTCGGGAAGTACGTTCCCTTGAACAACGTGTGCTCCAAGATACCTTCCACACCACCCGGCACAACAATGATGTCAACACGATAGTTGTTGAGCTGCCGCGTTTCCCCATGATGCCGTGACATCCACCGATGGGTTACTGTAATCAACTTTGGTCAAACAGGCACAAAATGTATAAGAGAGTAGACTTACCGTTTAAACAGCGCGTGACGATCCTTCTGGAAAAGAGTATTGACATGCGGGATACCCTCTGCCCCAGCTGTCCTCTAGATCATCAAGAATAAGACATCAGTTTTGCACATTCACCTCCTTGTGTTTCATCAAGTACTCTGACAACCATGAGCAGAGCCTAAGAGGAACATCCCAGCACAGAAGTGAGTAATCGCCAGGGAGTAAAAGAGAGTGAAACCAACCTCCAACACCCATCCACTTTGACCACCGCCATAAGTCGCTCTGGGGGGATAAGGACGTGGCCCATAGACAACATCCCCAAGACCGCAGCAACCACCCAATTCCTTTGGCATGTAGAAGACAACTGGTGGGAAACATGATGCTTGATATCCCACAATAAAATGACATCGGCCCAATCTACACAGTGTAGAATGAGGGAAGGTGCTCCGGCCACCTAGAACAGGTCAGTTGCGATCTGGAGATGGCAATGGATGAGTCCACGAACGTTAATACAGGGGTTTGTAGGGGGAGAGCGTAGAGGAAAGGACTCAACGATGGATCAATGAGGCATGGCGGCACTACAAGGCCTTGTGGTGATGCATTGACATAAATGGTCAAACATGGACACACAACCCTCGTGGTTCAACTGGTTCGAACAGTAAATCTAGTAAATTGCTGGCAAGGGGTGTAAAGTCAGTGTAAAGTAGAGTAAAGCAGTAAATTTACAGTGAGATTTACACAGAGGTGTAAATATGAGCTGCAAAACTTGAGCCTGTCACCGACAGGCTGGGACAATGGTGAGCGCTGAGAACGCTCAGATGACGGCATTTCGTCACTTGGAATGACAAAAAAATTCCGCACTCAGTAGTACCAGCATACCTACCTGTCACCTAGAACTTCAAAGAAGCGACTTGCTAGTATGTCGTCATAGTCATTGCTGTACAACAGATGGTTATTACACTGTTCGTATGCATGAAATCCAATGGCTACACAGCTCATAAGCCACTTCTAACTAGGTCAAAGAGCATGTGTTGTACACCGCTGTAAGGTGCAACACTCATTGATGGCTCATGCCGTCAGTGTACGCCCGCCCATGAGGTACACGGTGCCGTCACTCCAGCGGAACATTTCGTTTGACGTCGCGGCGCCTCGCATAATCCCGATCCCGACGTCTGCTAAAGCACCGCCTTCCAATCACTGGGTTCCAGCGCTGAGACCCCATCCCAGGAATTTACAGTGTCCCTCTACAAATTTTTCCAGATAAACTGACTTATCTACCATGTTGTAAATTAACCAGCACATGTTACTAGGTACTTAGGCACGTGACTGCGTGGCTTACATAAGCCTTCCTAGCGCACATACACAGTAGTATTTTCCTATTAGTCCCTCAGTAGCTTGAACATCTACTGAGGGTAAGTAGTCCATTACACACTCATTTCTACACATACTCACTTGTAGTAGTTACTACAGGTACTACTCTAATGTAGTAGCTTGAACATCTACTGAGGTTACTACAGGGTTACCAATTTCCTACCACAGCTTCTGTCCTTTAGGTCCACTGCAGCAACCCCCACCACACCTTTTTTCCAAGATACCAGTCTCATAACCCAATAGGTAGATAATATAGTGACCTTCCTTTATCACTGAGTCTCATAACCCAATACTGCGGGGCCTTGGTAGCACTGTTGCGCAAGGGCCATCTCAGAGTGGAGAAACTCATGGAGTTCCTTGAGGTCGGAGGTGTATTCTTGAGCGCGGGAGGAACTGAGGCCCAAGTCGGAGTTTACTGCAATGTCAGGGTGGTAGCCTTTATTAGCGAAGAAGGGCGAGACACCAGTGGTTGCGCTGGGAGAGTTATTAAACGTGAACTCCGCAAGTGGGAGGAGTTCAGCCCAGTTGTCTTGTTGATAATTGCAGTAGATTTGGAGGTACTGCTCAAGTGTTTGGTTCATCCGCTCAGTTTGACCATCTCCTTCTGGGTGATAGCCAGAGGTGAAATGTAAGGTCATTCCGAGTGCTTTTCCAAGCGATTGGAAGAAGTGAGAAACGAACTCCGAACCTCTGTCGGAGGTGACATGGGTGGGTACTCTGTGTTTGGAAAACACATGCGCGACGAAGAGCTTGGCAAGCTCAAGGGAAGTGATGGTGTCGTAGGTCGGAATGAATATTCCTTGCTTCGAGAGGCAGTCCATGACAACTAAGATGGAGGTGAATCCATCGGAGGAGGGTAGTTGCTCGATGAAGTCCATGGATATGGAATGCCATGGGCGAGCGGGGATTGGAAGTTGTTTTAATAGGCCGTAGGGCCTATGCCTAGGGACCTTAGCATGTCCGCAGGATGTGCAGGAACTTATGTAGTCTTTTACGAAGGTGCGGACACCTGGCCAGGTATATTCCCGGCGGACTAGTTCCAAAGTGCGGTTTTGGCCGAAGTGGCCAGAGAGCGGGTGGTCGTGCTTGTAGCGGAGGACTCTGAGGTGGAGATCATTAGCATCCGGCACGTAGATCCTATCATCAAGGCAGAGTAGGCCAGCGGAGTCTGATGACCACCGAGAATCGGATGAGTCGGACTTGTGGCTGAGCACGACAGGATCAGAGGGGAGAGCTGCGAGGATGTCTTTGTGGAGTTGCTCCACGTTGACGAGGATGGCAGCACGGATTGCCGGAGTGAGGAGAATTGTTGCCCTAAGGGAGGACGCGAGTTGTTCTTGGGTGAACATGGGTCGGAGGTTGTGTGGGTTGACCCGAGCGTAGTCCCTATCCCCCTCTTTTGGGTAGACGTCCCAGCGTCTAGTGAGGGCATCAGGCTTAGCTCCAAGGTGTCCAGGGCGGAAGTGGATGGCGAGGTTGAACTGGGAGAGGTACTCCGACCAGTGGGCTTGACGGCGGGTCAAGACCTTGGAGCTGGAGAAATATTCCAAGTTCTTGTGGTCGGTGACCACATCAACCGGAGTGGCGGAGCCCTCAAGGTAGTGTCGCCAGTGCTTAAAAGCCTTGAAAATGGCCAAAAGCTCCTTGTCGTGGGTGTCATAATTCAGCTCCGGAGCAGACAGAGTGCGCGAGTAGTACGCGACAGGGCAGAGGACCTCGTCGGAGCCAGTGATGGAAAGGATTCCAGCGATGGCATAGTCCGAAGCATCGGTCTCCACAGTCAGCGGAGCGTCAGGGACCCAGTGGGTAAGGATGGGAGCGGAGGTGAAGGCCTTCTTCAGGAGGTTAAAGGCGGAGCGACAGTCCTCACCAAAATTCCAAGGAATGTTTTTGCAGGTAAGCCGTGTGAGAGGCACGACAATGTCGGAGTAGTTGAAGATGAAGCAACGGTAGAAGTTCGCAAAACCGAGGAAGGACTGGATATCCTTCACCTTGTGGGGTCCTGGCCAGTCAGAGATGGCTTTGACTTTGTCGGCGGACATGGAAAGGCCATCGGGGGAGAGGCAGAAGCCCAGGTATTCGGTGGAGGTGGTATGGAATTCGCACTTTTCCGGTTTAGCAAAGAGATTATGCTTGCGGAGGCATCGGAGGACTTCGTGGACATGCTTTTGATGCGATTCAATGTCTTCGGAGTAGATAAGGATGACGTCCAGGTAGACGACGACACAGACATCAAGCATATCGGAGAGAATGCTGTTAACAAATCGCTGGAAAGCCGCGGGAGCATTGGTCAAGCTGAAAGGCATGACATTCCACTCGAAGGAACCATACCACATGCGAAACGCGGTCTTCCATTCATCCCCTTCAGTGATACAGACCAAATGGTACGCGTGGCAGAGATCGATTTTTGAATAGATCTTTGCCTTGCTGGGGGAATCCAGGAGGTCGGAGATGAGAGGGAGTGGGTAGCGGTCTTTCTTTGATATTTTGTTCAGTCCTCTGTAGTCGACGCAGAGGCAGAGTGATCCATCCTTTTTGCATACGAACAGGACAGGAGCTCCATGAGCGGAGGTCGACTGTCGAATGAAGCCGTAGGAGAGGTGCTCGTCGATGAATGTGCGGAGCACCCCTAATTCAGTCTGTGAAAGGGAGTACACAGTACCCAGTGGAGGGCTTGCGCCTTCCTCCAAATCGATTCGGAGATCATACTCGTGATGCGGAGCGAGCGTGGTAGCTTTTGCCTTGCTGAAGACGTCAGCGAAGTCATGGTAGACTTCTGGCACAGCGGAGAGATTGGGAGAATTGACAGGAGTGGCAGTGGAGGCTGAGCAGAGCTTTGCGTCTTCTGGGCGGATGTACAATGTGAAGTTGGTAGATCCCGTGAGTTTGCAAGCGCGCACGAATGCAGCAGCGCCTATCAGCGAAACATAGGGAGCGGTCAACTGAGGCGAGTTGGAGTCAGAGGGCGGAGATGAGTCCTCTGGTGGCGGAGCCGTGGAGGCAGTCACAGAGGCGGACTCAACAGAAGGAGGTACCAGGGATGCGGGCATTCGCAGTGTGCCTTTATGGAATTTGATGTGGCCCAAAACCCAGTCAATCAACGGATTGTAGTGGGTGAGCCAGCTATGTCCGAGGACCAGCACGCAGGAGGAATCCAGCGGAGTTACGTAGAATGTTTCGGAGTTGACTTCGCCTATGGAGAACTGAATGTCGAGTTTGATGGCTTTAGTAATGAAGGTGTTCGTAGAACCGTCTAGGAGGCGGAGTTCAAGCAGAGCGATTGCGTAGGTTTCAAGAGTGTGTTTATTAACAAATTTGCTATCTATGAAACAGTGACTAGAGCCAGAGTCAACAAGAGCGGAAACAGGAGGAATAGCAACGGGGGACGTAATCGTGATGGAGGGCATAAGGGAGTTGGGATCGGAGAGAGCGGATGCGTTGAGGCGTAACTCCATAGTTGCACAGTCGGAGTCAACGCAACCCCCAGCTTGTGCGGAGTTCTGGGAGCTGCTGTCTAATTTTTTGACTCCGCAGCAGCAGGAGTCACAGCCTTGGCAGAGCGGGCCTTGGCTTTAGAGCTCTTGGAGGTGGACTTTGGACAGTCCCTGGCCATATGGCCTGGCTGTCCGCAGAACATGCAGAGCTTATCTTTGATGCGCCACTGGCGCTCTTCCTCGGTCAACTTGCCATCCTTTCCAAGATGGGCGGGGGTTTTGGAGGAGGCGGGCTTGGCACCGGAGGAGCTCTTCGACTTCTCGGAGCTCTTGTTCTTGTTGTCCTTCTCCTTGGTTTTACCCTTGGAGTCGGACGAGGCGGAGGAGTTGCCTTTGGAGGTGGAGTTGGACGAAGAGGAAGTGGAGGTCTTGGCTTGGCGCGCAACTTCAGATTTGCGCTCCCAGTACCTGGCATTGATGGTCTGCGTGAGAGTGCGGTAACCATCAAGGGTGCGGGGTTTGCCAACGCGAGAGATTTCGTCCTTGATGCGGTTGGGGAGACCGCTGTAGAAAATGTGGCAGAGGGCGCCATCACCATAGCTGCGGACTTGGCCAGCGAGGCAGTTGAACTCAACCACGTACTTGTTGATTTTCTGTCCTTCTTTCATGGACAGGTTGTCCAACTGATGTTCGGCATCTCCAACGGGGTCATGCAGGCCGAAGTTGGACTTCAGTTCGGAGACGAACTGGGTGTAGTTGTCCATCCATAGCGGACGGGCGCGGGGATTGGCGGAGTTGAGTAGGTCCGGTTCGAACCATTTGAGGGCCATGCCCTTTAGATAGGACTGCGCGAAGGTGACCCTTGTGCGGTCAGAGGCGAATGCCTTTGGGTGATCCTGAAAGTTCAATTCGCACTGAACAAGGAATGTGCGGAGCTTGCGTGGATCGGTTCCGTCGAACGTGTCAGGTTCGTGGACTTTGGTGCAACCAGAAGAGGAGTCGTGGTCGGCAGATGCCGTAGTGACTTTGGTCAGTGCTTGGACCGCTTGTGCAAACAGGAGCAATGGGTCCGGGGTCGGAGTTGAGGCGGAAGGGGTAGGGGAGTCTGGTAGCAGGATGTCTGGCAGGGGGACGGCGGGTTACTACCTCCGCCGTCACCGCCATCATTGCCAGGGTAGCCGTCGCCGTAGATGTCCAAGACATTGTTGAAACGACGTGTGGAGTAAACTCCAGAGTCGTTGGGGCGGCGGGCAGCAGTGGTTGGAGTAGTTGGGTCGGGGGCAGGGCCCCCAGGTGGAGTATTGCGATTGGAGAAGGAGAGGAACTCTCCTTCTTCGACCAAATCGTTACGGGAAGTAGAGGGCGCATTGAGCACCTCTTGGCACTCTTCGAGCGCACGAGACTGAGCACGGGTAGTGATTATTGATCGACTAGTCATGGTTGGGAGTAATTAGCAGGTGTGCAAGAGTGAGTTCGAATATACTGTCAGAATCGTTTCCTCTGACGAACTCCGATGAGAGCGGAGATAAATACAAAGGGTCGTCGACAACAGGCGGAGGAGATGTGGAAGTGTTTGAGGACTTGGCTTCAGCGTATGTGCTGTGCCCTTGCAATACCTGCGTCCTCGTATTTCGGAGGACTAAGGAATGGAGAGACGGAGGTCCGACGAAGGTCGGGTTTGCCAGAAGGCAGAGGGGACAGAGGAGAGTTCGCGGGAGGTATTCAAGCTGATATTCGAACTGAGGGACAATTCCCTCAGCGTGCGGAGTACTTATACTTTACATCGGGAATGTACAGTAACCAAGAAGCGGAGAGAAACATAGCGGAGACGTAGGTAAGAGTCTGCGGATGACAAATGGATGAGTAACATACACGGAATGGAGGTCAGTGATAAGCGTAACGGATCAAAAGGTTAACGGATCACAGCTATTAGTAATTGTTATCTAATCTAAAACGGGAACTGTCAAGTCCGGGTCTACTCCGGTAAGAGGTCCGGTCAAGTCCGGACGAGAGTGGACGAAGGAGGAGGGCAGATGCTGGACAAGAAATTAGTCCGGCCAGAGTTGGTGACCGATTGGGTTCAACGACTAAGGACAACAAGCGTTGACCCCTTGCGTAGGTTCCGGTCAAGGGAAGGAGACGGAGATGGACGGGAACAGGAGTAGTGACTTATGTTGATTTCAGACTGAGGTATACAGGACGGAGTACAGGGTACTTATACTATGGAGAACTAGGGTCAAGTATTTACGGTGACAAGTAAACAGCCCAAAGGGCGGACAAGGGATAACCGGAGAAAGTACTAGGTCAGGTCCGATGAAAATAAAGTCAGGTCCAGGTAAAATAAATCAGGTCCGGTGAAAATAACACAAGGCAGGAGATATAACAAGTACACGGGGAACTCACGACCAAGCAGGGTTGACGGCGAGGTGTGGTAACGAACGAATAGAGCATAGACCAAGGGTCGTGCTTAACGGAAGGTTATCTGCGTGAGCGCGACCGGAGTTGAGCTGTAAAGCTGCGAAGTGACCGGAGTGACCGGATAGGACCCGGAGTTGGACATGGTCATAACAGGAACAAAGGGAACAGGAACAGAAACGGAACAGAGGCATACAATAACCGGAGGCGTAGACGCAGAACTATATACTAAAAGGAGACGGAGCGTCAATTGTCGGAGCGGAGATGGATACGTAGCATCGGAGGTGTGCGATTATGATCGGACTTTAGTTTACAACAGACTAGAGGCCTTGCAGAGTCACGAGGCATCACGCGGTCGTGACATGATCAGGAAAAGCATGATAGAATCGTGCTGGAAGTTTTGAAACGTTTACGTGATAACAATTTGTTTGTCAAACCCGAGAAGTGTTGCTTCAGAGTCACCGAAGTCGACTTCCTCGGAATGATTGTGTCACGAGAGGGTATCAAAATGGACCCTGAGAAAGTTAATGCTATTTTGAAATGGCCTGAGCCAACGAACGTAAAGCAGGTTCACGCATTCCTCGGACTCGGCAATTTCTATAGACGCTTCATTAAAGATTATGCGATCATGGCTAGGCCCATGACGGACCTTACGTGTAAGGATACGGTATTTAACTTTGGAGAAAAGGAACGCGCTGCGTTTGAGGCTTTAAAAGCCGCCTTTACTCATGCTCCGGTACTTCAGTACCCCGACCAGGACCGTGAATTCCGCCTTGAAACCGATGCGTCTGAGTTTGCCGTCGGGGGAGTGATATCCATGAAGTGCGAAGACGGTGAATTCAGACCCGTCGCGTACATGTCACATTCCATGACACCTCCAGAACGAAATTATCCTATTCATGATAAAGAGATGCTGGCCATCATAAAAGCAACTGAGGCCTGGCGCCATTATCTCGAGGCCACTCCTTATGCCTTTGAGATCTACACGGACCTCCATAATTTAACGTACTTTACCAAGTCACAAAACCTGTCTAAGTGACAAGCACGCTGGCAGATGTGGATGACGCGGTTTAACTATTCACTTATCTATAAGAAAGGAACCCAGATGCACGTTGCAGATCTGCTTAGCAGGTGATTGGATCATTACGTATCCAGTTCCAATGACAATAAGGACCAGGTCCTGTTGAACCCGGTATCTATTAAACTGATCGACGTCACTGATCAGTCTTACGAAGAGCGACAGTCGCTCATTACGAACTTTCACGATACTCCTGTTGCTGGTCATAAAGGAGTAAAAGCTATGTATAACGCGCTCAGGAAGCATTATTCTTGGAAAGGGATGAAAGAGCAGATTCAGACCTATGTGAAGCACTGTCAAAAGTGCCAACAGTCCAAGGTGTCGAATCAAAAGACTTCTGGAAGTCTCCTTCCTCTCCCTACCCCTAGCGGCCCGTGGCTTGACGTCACTATGGACTTTACCGAGATGCCGGAATCCCTCGGGTACAATTATATATTAGTTGTGGTTGATCGGTTCTCCAAGGAGGTCGTGTTTGTGCCTTGCACTAAAGAGGAAACCGCCTTGTCGACCGCTGAGCTATTTAGAGACCACGTCTGGTGTCAGCATGGACTCCCGTCTTCCGTTGTGTCAGACCGTGGATCGGTCTTTGCAAGCAACTTCCTGGGGGAGTTGTATAGACTCTTAGGCGTAAAAAGGAAGATGTCTATGGCATTTCACCCTCAAACTGATGGTCAAACAGAGCAGTTGAACCGCGAAATTAATCAGTATCTCCGAACCTACGTAAATGATCAGCAGAATGAATGGGCCAAGTGGATCAAGATTGCCCAGTTCGTTTGGAACAATACGGTTTCGGAGGTAACCACTGATTCACCGTTCGGGATTACCCGGAGTTATTCCCCTTGTATGGGTGTTGAGCTGGTGGACACAGTGGCCCCAGCGGCTAAAGACTTTGCCGCCATATTTAATAAAGTCGTTGAGTCTTCTGAGAAGGCAAAACATAATATGAAGCTTCAGGCGGATAAGCATAGAAATCCTGCCCCGGACTATGTAGTAGGCCAACAGGTTTGGCTTTCAACGGACAACCTTTGTATGTTAAATCACGCTTCTAAGAAGCTTACAGAGAAGTGGATCAGTCCCTATGAGGTCACTCGCATAACCCCGAATGCAGTCGAGCTTAAGCTCCCGAAAACTCTTTGGATTCACCCGGTTGTGAATGTATCACAAGTGAAACCTTATTTAGGTCCTCTTCCCGGTCAGCCTGTATCTCGGCCTGGTCCAGTACATGTTTCTGAAGAACGCGATGAAGAGTATGAAGTGGACTATATTGTGGCTTCTCGTATTTATAAAAGGCAACTCCAGTATCTGGTACATTGGAAAGGATATGAAGAACATGAGAGAACATGGGAACCCTCGTCGAATTTAAAGAATTCTCCTCTGGTAGTTGAGCGCTTTTACCGGGAAAACCCCTCTGCTCCTCGGAAACTTTGTATGGCCCAAGCGGACTTTGACTCGTTATTTAGTCCTGTTCCCGAAAACCTCACGGTTTGCGACGCTCAGTTCTGCAGTCTGGAATCCTGCACCTGAGGGGGGAGTAGTGTTATGGTCCAACTTTTTGTCTTATCTAATCTGTGATTAGATAGTGTTTATCTTATCTTAGTGTACAGCCTTTATCTTATCTACCTAGTCTAGACCTGTACCTCGTGCTGTACACGCTGCCACCCTTGACATCATTATGCATAGCCTTAGCTCCACAGTGATGTCATTACATAGCCTTTACCTGTACGTAGCCTCATGGATAGCCTCGCGTAGCCCTCGTGTATAGTAGTATATATACAGTGCAATCCAGCACCCAGAGGCTCTCCATTCAAGCTCATCTTGGGTCTTTGCTCTAGATACTCGCATCCTATCCTCTCAGAGTCTTAGCATGTGGTTGGATCCTTGGTGTTCGCCTAGGGTCGTCTCAATATCTTCCCAGCCTGCTCCCTCAGTCCCTCTCATTCTTGGTCAGCGTGTTCTCCTTGTCAGTCCTGCGTCAAGGACATACTTTGGTCATCTTAGGTCTATTGTCAAGCTTGAGAAGACTTCTCTGGTCGTCTCTGTGTCCCCTGAGCCCTCAGCCTATGGTCCCTTCCTCCCAGATACTTGCCATGTCCATCTTCCTCTGTTGTTTGTCTTGCTTCCCTGGATGCATCGAATTCAATACTCAATCTGCTTCCCTACTTTCAGACGACGTGCCCCAGCACCATGACAGTTATTCCCCCACTTTATAGTGCTATTAGGAAGAAGAACCCTCTCTCGTTCTTTCCCAGAAGAGAGCTCATCAAGGGAGCCCATGGTTGCGCTTCAGCGGCGCTAGAACACATGCACTATACTTTAGTGTATGCTGACCCCCCAAAAGACCTCTGGACCCCTGGTACCCTTCTTGTGGCTGTTTTGTCTCGGATCAATCCCCCTATTAATCCCAGATCTTCCCCATTGTTGTCCCATCAAATTCCTGATGGTACACAGCCCCCCATCAAACTTCTTAGGCTGTGCATCAATGACTCCTTCTGCTGTGCAGTGACTCATCCCTTGCTTACTGATGCTCTCTTGTCATCAGTATTACTCTATCCCTTCCGTATTTTTGGTATATTACTCAGCTGATGACTCACTCCCTTACCAATCAATCTTGTCATGCAGCTTACTCATTCCTTTACTCAGCAGCTTATTCATGCTCCCTATGCTTACTCATTCCTGCTTATCCCTTGCTTACTGATTGCTTACAAACCCCTTACAAAGCTCTTACCAATCCCTTACCAATCCTTGACAAATTCTGCTTACTCCCTTCTCTTTTTGTACTTTAATGCTGTGCCCCCCCATGTATTTAAACCCCTGGGCTCAGCCCAGTGAAAAAAAACCCAATTGCACGAAATTATCCCTCTCTCAGACTCTCTCAATCAGTATCCCTTCAGTCTTTGAGTCCTTGTAGGCTTCAGTGAAGGTCTAAAGGCTCAATATTGTCAAGTTTATCCAAGTTATTCAAGATCTATTCTTTATACTAGGCTCAAGCGGAGTCTAGGCTTCATACCAGTCAATCTTCCTCGCCTCTGGACATCAGAGGCATCCCTGCCCCTTTGCTGCACCAACCTCTAGGTGTAGTATCACTACTTCAGTCTCTGTCAGCCCAATCCCCGCTTTAACACTTCCTAGGCTTTAGGAAGAGTCCAGACCCCTACCCCCTTCATCACCTATTGCTCCTGTACCCCAGGAGTATCCTGCATCATCATCTGCATCACCCTGTTGGTGTAGATCCCCTTCCCCTGTTACGACCATGTCCAACTCCAGGTCCTATCTGGTCACTCCGGTCACTTCGCAGCTTTACAGCTCAACTCCGGTCGCCCACCAGTTACTCCGGTCATGCTCACGCAGATAACCTTCCGTTAAGCACGACCCTTGGTCTATGCTCTATTCGTTCGTTACCACACCTCGCCGTCAACCCTGCTTGACGTGAGTTCTCTGTGAACTCGATATATCCTATACCTTGTAGCATTTTCACCGGACCTGATTTATTTTACCTGGACCTGACTTTATTTTCACCGGACCTGACCTAGTCCTAACTCCGGTCATCCCTTGTCCGCTATTAGGTTGTTTACTTGTCACCGTATGTACTCGACCCTAGTTTCTACTTAGTATAAGTACCCTCTAGTTTACCTTGTAGACCTCAGTCTGAAATCAACATAAGTCACTACTCCTGTTCTCGTCCATCTTCGTCTCCGTCTCCTTCCCTTGACCGGAACCTACGCAAGGGGTCAACGCTCATTGTCCTTAGTCGTTGAACCCAATCGGTCACCAACTCCGGCCGGACTAATCTCTTGTCCAGCATCTGCCCTCCTCCTTCGTCCGCTTTTGTCCGGACTTGACCGGACCCCCTACCGGAGTAGACCCGGACTTGACATCCCCCCTCCTCAGCACATCCTCTCTGGACACCGTGGAGGTAAACCACCACTCGCACATATTCGTAGTCCTTTGTTGGTGTTGTGTTTGGGTTATTACTCCAACCCAAATCCACACTTTGACTCACATCATGCAGATATCACTGCAAGCATTTCTCAATGTTTCATGACAAAACATTGTAAAAAAATAGAAGAAAGAGATACTCTTTTATTTACAATTTTGTTACACAAAAAAGACAAATATCATACAGAATCTTTTTTGTCTTTCTTTTGCCAAGACGTGATTTGAGATCATTTCTTATGTTAGGACTATAAAAAATTTAACATTTTTCTTCTGCCTGTTCCTTGCAAAACAAATAAAGAAAAGACAATGTAACTTTTCTCACAGTAGACATTTTCAATTTCCTGCAGTGAAAATTTGAATCAAAAGATACTCTTTTCCACAAGAATAAATGTTTAGAAAATGTGCTATATATTTTTGGTCATAACACTCTAGCCAGCCAATCAGTATCCAGGACCCATCATGTTTCTTGAAGAAAAATTTATTGTTTTCTCTTAACATGTTTTCAACAATAATATGATGCTTTATTTCTAATAAAACATACTGAAATACTTGCTATGAGAAAAGTTACATTGTCTTTTCTTTATTTGTTTTGCAAGGAACAGGCAGAAGAAAAATGTTAAATTTTTTATAGTCCTAACATAAGAAATGATCTCAAATCATGTCTTGGCAAAAGAAAGACAAAAAAGCTTCTGTATGATATTTGTCTTTTTTGTGTAACAAAATTGTAAATAAAAGAGTATCTCTTTCTTCTATTTTTTTACAATGTTTTGTCATGAAATGCTTGCAGTGTATGCTTCCGCTAACTACGACCTTTGGTCTAGTCTGCTTCCAGTCCTTACCACACTTCCCCATCTACCCTGCCTGTTTGTGAGTTCTCTGTGAACTCAATATATACTAGACCTTGTAGTATTTTCACCAGACCTGACTTTATTTTCATCGGACCTGACCTAGTCCTAACTCCGGTCATCCCTTGTCCACTATTAGGTTGTTTACTTGTCACTGTATGTACTCAACCCTAGTTTCTACTTAGTATAAGTACCCTCTAGTTTACCTTGTACACCTCAGTCTGAAATCAACTATAGTCACTACTCCTGTCCCTGTCTCTGTCTCCATCATTGTCACCTTGACCAGAACCTATGCAAGGGATCAATGCACGTCGTCCTTGTCATTGAATCCAAGCGGTCACCAACTCCGGCTGGACTATCCCTTGTCTCTGCCCTCCTCCTTTGTCTGCCTTCGTCCAGACTTGACTGGACCCCCTACTGGAGTAGACCTGGACTTGACAGTATTTCAGACTCACACTTGTGTGGGTTCACTGTTCTAAACCTAGTATGCATATCTAGTCCCATCTCTTATGACTATGACCACACGCTCTCGCACTTGTACCGCTGCAGCCCTTGCTGAGGAAGCAGGTGCAGTAGATGATCTTCACCTATCTGCCACCCAGCAAGCCCTGTCTAACCGCAGGCAACCTCCAGCTTCCATAAGCCAATTCCAGAGTTTTACAGCTCGAAACCCAACAGTGTCTTTGACTCCGTGTCAAGATGCTGTGTCCCAGAGCCTTCATGGTTCTGCGGACCTTGGTCATCATGGATCCGTTCCTGATGACAGATTTCCCTATCACCATGACTCCACTCCGGAACATCGCGAACCGGGTCGTTACCAATGGTTTGGCCCTGAGGACGAACCCAGAGATGATCCGGATAACCCTGGAGATGGCGATAACAATGATGACAACAACAACAATGAGTTCGTCGACGCCACGGAAGAGCTAGATCCTAGTCTGGCTGTCTTCCATAATCTCGCCGTCGCCATTAACTGCCTCTCTTGCTCCTCTCGTTGTACCAACGACTCCTCTTCCTCCTGTGCCAAAGTCCATGAACTGGACACCTTTGATGGCACAGACCCCAAGAAACTCTGGACCTTCTTTGTCCAGTGCGAACTGTGTTTCCAGGATTGCACCAAGGCCTTCCATCAAGATAGAGCAAGGGTAACGTTTGCCCAGTCCTATCTTAAAGGTATGATGCTGGAATGGTTCGAACCAGACCTCCTCAACTCTGGTAATCTGGCTGACCACCCACGCTGGATGGACAGCTGGGTCCACTTCGTCACAGAACTCCAACGCACCTTTGGTCCTCACGACCCCATAGCTGATGCCAAACATCAGCTCAAGCATCTCCAGATGAAGGATGCTCACTGTGTAACACGGTACATTGTAGACTTCAACCAACTCGCCTCCCAGGTCCAGGACTATGGAGATGGCGTGCTCCGCCGCCTATTCTACTCTGGTCTCCCAGACCGCCTCAAGGATGAGATCGCTCGAGTCAGGAAACCCCTGACTCTGCATGGGCTGAGGGCCCTTTGTCAAGAGATCGACACGCGCTATTGGGAGTGCAAAGATGAGATTTCTCATATGACGAAGACCCAGTCCACTTCGTCCCCAACTAAGTCCTCCAACTCTGGGGACAACTCATCCAACTCCAGTCAGGAGAAATCCAAGACCGGTAACTCCCCCAGTTCTGCCAACTCCTCTGGCTTGTCCAAAACGACCAGCAACCAGTCCTCCTCCAGTTCCAGACTGGACCTGACCAACAAGCTTGGTAAGGATGGGAAGCTAACCACAGACGAGCGCAAAAGGCATCTGGACAATAACCTCTGCATGTTCTGCAGGGGTACTGGTCACTTCACGGACAACTGTCCCAAGAAGACCAAAAAGGCCAAAGCTCGCACTGCAGCCATCGCTGCTGAGTCCGGTAAGACGGACTCCAACTCAGGTGCTGGAGTAACCGGACAGGAGTCCAGAGTTGGACATGGTCTTGACATTATCACTGCAGGTGGAGACATCTAGATACATCAAGATTTTGTCATGACTGAGCCTCCCCGACATCTGTACGATAGCCTGTTGTATTTTGGGGGATACTTTCTTCCCTTGTCCCATGCCTGCAATGCATTGTGAGCCAGTCAACTCTGGACCCAAAATACCGATAGACTCCAAATACCAATATCAAAAACCTTGTCTTATGGCAACCGGACAATGTTAGGCAGCTTCTCTGGACTCATCTGAGTTGAATGGTATACTTTTTGTCGAATTCCTGCAGTGTGTTGAGGAGATACGAATAATTGGAGTTTGGCATTCCTTTTTCATGAAATTTGTCACATGGCCAAGTTACCTGAAATAGACAGTAAGGCACTGGACCTATACTTGTGGGGTCTGGGAGAAAAATTAAATAAATAAAATCGGGAGGGTGAAAATTAATTCAAGTTGAGACAAGAGGGAAATTAATTTGAATTGAGACAAGACTCGCAAGAGGGAGGTGATGCGTGGTTCAAACGTCGTATACAGTGTCGAAACTTGCTGGCTGAGTGTGATGAGTACTTTGAAGTAGATACATAGAATTACTTGTGATAGTGGACATACTGTAGGCACTCCAGTATACTATGTAATTGCAAGAACAATAGTACGTCAGGTCAGATACAGCAGTAAGGACAACAAACGATTCATTAATTTCCAGTGCAACGGCGACTCACGAGTACTATAGTACTAATGCTGAATGAAAAAAAAAAACTACAAGTTCAAACTTGTCAAAGGGTGTCCCTGTAGCGTCCTCCGTGGGCATTTTCCAATGCTCCAGCGACCAGCACACTCCTTCGAATGACAGTGGGTGCAGGTGCGCTCCCTTCGCTTCTTCTGTGGTCTTGTCTCACCAGTATCTGTCTCAGGTCGACTCCGCTTGCTGGACGTTGCATTTGGCTGTGTCATGCACACTGAGAGTTCCCCTTGGTCGCCATACAGGAACTGGAGTGCCGACCGCGAAAGACGGTGGTCAGCAAGTGTCTTCTGTAGACTCCAGGTGTTGGGTTCATGTTCGCGTGCAGGAACGGATGGGAGTGACACGGTTTCTGCGAGTGGCTGTGGCAATGTGGTTGAGATGGAGGGTGATGCACTGGTTCGAGATGTAAGAAGCGAGTGGATGTGCTTGCTGGCCAACAGGCTCAAATTGACGGACATCTTTTCATTGATGATGTCGAGCCATGTCTTATAATAACTGCTGAGGTGTTCCGGTAACTAGACTCGTCATCCCATCAGTACACATTCAATTGGTAACACTTGCAAGCACACTGCTTACCTTGTAGAATATGGACAGACCATCTGCGTGATCATTCATGTTGGATGCAAGTGCAGCGAAATTTGGGCCACGTGGTCCCGAAAACTGAGGGGAAGTGTTGGCATACAATTGGAAAAGTGCACATTCACTTTGAGTGTGAACTGGAAGGATGGGATGTAACAAAAAATATACTTGAGCACATCCGGCATGGGGATTACTCCGATCCACCAGGAATTCCCCTGTATTTTGAGGTTGGTAAGGACAAACATGGCCTTACCTTATATCGCTGCTGCCGTGGCACAAATGACCTGGAAGGTGGAGTACATCAAAACCTCATCCGGTGCTTCACTTCTTTCAATGTATCTCCTCGGCGTGCTGTCAATATGATTCTTGATTATGCAGTCTGCCATAACATGCAGGTAAGTCGGTGGCTGAATTCTCGCAGCTCACAGTACAATAGGACTCATCTCCACTCTCTTGGAGAACACTTCCCGATTCTTTGGTCAGGACCCGCAGTTTACCCATGGGAAGTGGGTGAATGGAAACAACTACAAGCCTTCGACTGAGTCATTCGGCATCCTTCCCTTTGATGATGGTGCTCGGCTCCAGCTCTCAATGTTGCCATACCATCATACTTTTGCATTGGAACAGAAAATGCAACACCGTTACCTCAGTGAGCGACAGGGCACATGATTCGCCGTCTTTCTCTGAGAACAGGGTCTGGCCAGTTGTGGAGTCCTTGAGAGGGCCAAATGTTTTGATCACTGAAGCAACTCGCGAAAACAGTATTTCAGGGGGGGGCACAAAACGCCGAACTCTTGCTAGGATCCACTTTGGTTTCGATAAGAGCTTGGCCTCGTAAGTAGTATCAGACCTCTGAAGAAAAGCTTCAACAGCCAGTTTATCCCCCAGATCAGTGAAGAAAATGGCCACACTGAGGGCACGTGAAAATGGCCGCCGAAGTCCGTGATGTAGGGAGATTGGGAACTGATGAAACAGGTGCCAGATGTCACCCAGAATTTGTGACCGTAGAACTGACATTGAGTCAGGATCAAATCTGGTGATTGCGAGAACCAAGTTGCAGATTGCCTCATCTGCCACTGGGTCTCTTTCAGACTGTGATGCCAGTTGCTCCGAAGAATCATTCTCTTCTATGTCCTCCATTCCCTCCCACAAGGCAAATCTGCCCTCCTCACTGGAATTAGCAGGCTCACCTACCGAGTCAACTGCCTCACTACTAGTAGCAGAGAGTTGGGCCCAGTCCAGTGCAGGAGGATGATCTTGTGTCACCAATGGTGAGAGGGCACTGTCAGAACAAGCTTCGATGGAACAGGAAGTTGAGGTGCATAGATGACTGGCCTGGCAAAGGATGACAAATGGCACCTCACCAAATGCAGAGAGGGGCATTGGCTCATGTGAGGGTGTGAGCATTCCAGATATAAGATATGCTGGCACCAAGACTTGCTGGATGACCATCAAGACACGGGTCTGTGTGACATTGACACCATGGAATGTGGCTGGCCGATCCAAAGCAATGACACCATGTGCTATCTCCCTCCCATCAGGTGCAAACATGGTAACCTGGGTGCCACCAGGAGTGAGGCTATTAACAGATTGGGGGGAGCCCATATTTTGGAGGACAGTATAGACCCTCCAAACAGCAAATGCCTCAAGTGCTGCATGGTCTACAAAGTCCCTTCCAAGGGCCACATCACCCCATGATGCACTGACACAAAGCTGAGGGTCAGTGGTCAGCTGGTGTCGAAGAATGAGTGAGCAAAAAACTGGAAGAGATGTGCTGCCTCTTGGAGCTGCATAACAATTTTGGGCCAATAGACCAAGGTCACAGTACCCAGAAAAGGGGGTACCACGAATAGCCTCCACACAGTCTGTCTGAAGGTGCTTGAAGTTGGCTGCAATGTTTACACCAACCTTCACATAAACTGGGGACTGCAAAAAGGTTGTGAGAGCATGTGGGAAGCAGATGGAGCCATCTCGCAGAAAATGAATGGTCTGATTAGGGTCAGAGTCAATACCTAGCAATTTAATTGATTTTGGGAAAGAGGACATACCTGAATGAGGTAGACAGCCTTCTCATATGTGAATGCAAGCAATGCAACCTGGCCAGATTTGCCAGTTGAGATATTGATGGGCCACTGCATCCCAAAGCCAACAGTGACTGGTGAAACCGTTGAGTGGTGACCCATGATGATATTGAAGTGCAGGTTAACTTGGTGAGTGTTTGTAAGGTGGATGACCTCCCAATCAGATGGGAAGGCAAGAGCCTCAAGTCGAGCAGTAGATGCAATAGGGGTGACACCAGCTGAGAGGGAGGGGAAAATCGAGAGCAGCTTGTCCTTGTCAGCTCGTACATTATCTGTAAAGACAACCTGTGGTTCTGGGTGGCCATAGTCATGTAGGGAGGGGAGAATTGCTTTAAGGACAGGAGCTCAACCATCATGAGCCTTTGATGGGGTGAAGGTCATTCCACGGATTTCCGAGTACTCATTCAGAAAGGTGTGCAGTGCTGCAAAGAATGCAACTCCACCTTGTTTCTTCATCCACTTAATGACCTAAAGAATGATGTCAGATCATTTCTACCACATGAATCACAGAGATGATGGATACCTTAAAGCTGTGGTCATGCTTCAGCACATTGGCTGGTCGGGAGGAGATTATCTGCTGAAGCTCAGGTGCTTCAGCCTCGACCATCATGTCATAGAAGCACCCAAAGTACCCTTGAGATGGGACATATCCAGCATATCCATCCCGATCACCAAACTCGCCAAAGGGCCTGTTGCTTGACCAGCAATCCTGAAGAGATCCAGCACGGTGAGCTGAAACCATCTCCAAGAACTGGCATTGAAGCCAGTCAAAGTGGTGGTAGTGCAGCACTTGCACAACAGTCGTGAAAACACGTGGACTGACACCCCCTCGGGACATTTCTCGCAAGAGACCAGCAAGACGGCCTGTGAGTCCATTACGGTAGGTGAGCCGAAATGAGAACTGATCAGATACTGCCCAGGGAAGGACATCAAGTATTGGCAGACTCCAGCTTTGATACGTCTTGTGGCAATCCTTGTGAGCACAGCGATAGCGATATCCAATGATGAAAACATTTTCCTCAATGTCAACAGCACGACGTGGGCTATCAACGAAACCATTGTTCTGTAGATACACAACACAGGTCTGCGACCCTTGCCGTTTAGCCTCCTGGCAGGCAGGACACGGGATACGGTCAACAAGCAGATGCGGGAGCCATATAAAATAGCGGCACTGGTGGAATATCCCAGCTGCCGAGCCATCATAGGATTTCCGTGCTGCAAGGAAGCGATTCTCAGGACCATCATAAAAGCTACATCTCTCGTAGCAGGTTGGCATGCATGAGGAATTATGCTTCATCTCCTGGATCAGCCGGTCCCGGACTTGATGGTAATCATTTTTCAGCCAAGTGGGCATGGAAGAGCGTGGTGGGCCCCATGACCTGGTGTTGCCAGCAGGATTCGTTGCATCAGGAGGAAGATTGTCATCACTCCACGAGAATTCACGATCGAGCTCTGCGGCTTCTTCGTTATCTTCGTCGTCATCACCAAGACAAGGCAGGGCAGCAGCGAGGTCAGACCCGTAAGGATTGTCGATGGCTGGGACAGGAGGGGGATGGGAACGGATATGCTTTCGCTTGGAGAGGCTTGGGTTATTTCCATCGTGCAGAGAAGAGCACTCTTGCTCTGGAATATTTACGCTGCAGTTTGATACCCCAACAATGGGCTGAGTCTCCATATCAGATGACTGCAGTCCATGGCCCTGTTCTGCGTGCTGTTGGTTGCATGAGCTGGTGTACCATTGGTCCAAATCCGTACATACCATGGCCGTGTCCAAGTCGTCATCATGCTCTTCGTGTGGACACTCAAAGTGCACATCTACAGCACTCGAGCTGCTGCCTGGGTGGGCATGGCAGCCGCCGCTGTACTGCTGGGTGCCCAAGTGGTCATCACGCTCTTCGCATGGATTGTCAACATGCACGTCTGCAGCATTCGGGCTACCATCCGGGTAATCTTGACGGCAGGCGCACTGCTGGTTTATATCTACACATCCTGGGTTCACGTCCAAGTGGTCATCCTGCACATCTACATTGCTGCCGTCCGGGTGATCGCTGTGGCTGGCATTTGTGCCTCGATGGTCTCTGTCTGGTGAGATAACACGATTATCCACTGAGAGGTTAGCGGAGATACATTGGTGGAACAAGTTGTGCATACCGGAAGCGTTTTGGGCTTGTGCATTGCCTTCCGGTTCACGAACGAAAATGAGCTTGCCAGATGCAAGCCCAAGCCTCCCTCGTGTGGGAAGGAGGGGACCAGGGCGACGGGCCACCGTGGCGGCGGCGGCGGTTGTTGCTGATCTTGCCGCGATGGAATCTAAAGTAGTGTAAGGATGAGTGGGTGACAAGGTATCACATGTGAAAGCCATCAGTGCCGTGAATGCTTCGAGTCAATAGCTGGGGGACTCACCTTGTTGACGGTGTCGTGGCTGAGGCGAGTGGCCATCCTTTCTTGGACGCCCAACACCCTTCGTGCCCGGCTTATTCTTTGTTCCCACTGGGCGCCCGCGCGAACGTTTCGGAGCCTCTGCCATCTCGATTCTGTGGGATCGTTGGCCGAGTGCGGGGTCAGAGGTAGAATTATTTTCCGCGGGCCGAGCGGTGCCGGTAGGTTAGGTTTCAAACTCCGTTAGGTCCTAACTGGCCCACAAGTATAGTTCTACCGCCGACAGTAACACTTTGTTGATAGCTGGTACACTCGTGCAGCAATCTTCGAACTACGGCTTTTTCCACAGCGGAGCTTTGTTACAGGCAATTGCGCGGATGTCGAAAAAAGCGTCTACAATTTCCACGCGTAGTGACCTTGTAAACAAGTGACAACGATTCAGAAGGAAGAAGCTGCAGTAAAGCAAATCATGAATTACATTTGAGGGTTGAACCTTCCAAGCAGTCGTTCTATTCGAAACCTCTAGCGAGAATATCTAGGATTCTCGACTTTAATTCTGTCGGTACACCCATAGAAATGTCGATGGAACCTTGACGAGCGTGCCAAACACCATCAGCTCCCTTCATTGGGTTGGATTTAACAGTCCGGAGCTGAAATTTCATAAATCCTTCAACGTGGTACCTTGAACCATTCGGAAAGCCGAAGTTTGCACTACACCAATCAATCCTTGACAAAGTCAGCATATATTACTTTCTGATGAGCTGGGTAAACAGTACACTCACGAAGAAGTCCCGTTTACGTCTATCACGTCATCATAAGACTTAAAGAAAAACGACTTCTCTGAATTGGTGGTGGTCAGCATGCGGTCGGTTGCAGTGCTCAACCAATTCTCAAATTCTTGGGGGTCTCGGCTGCGAATGATGGAGGTACGGATCGCAGTCGCAATCCCAACCATATCTAGGGGAAGCTGTTCTGTAACAATCTGGTGTGGGTTAAGAAAATCGCCATCACTGCAGAAAGGCGAGCACAGACAGTTTGGACCGCATTTCCTGCCAAGTTCTCCTCGACGAATGGCACTTTCACCCTTCGATACTTGCACGGGGGTTAAGCAATATCACTCGGACTAGAATGTGCCCCCCACTTACATTGCCTAGGTTAGTAACTATTCGTATGGGTTTTTCCTGACAGCGATTCAGAACAGTGACAATATAAGCCGTGAGGCAGTCTTGGATGGTGAGCGCTTGCTGCCCGCTTGAACTGATCAACTCATGTAATCTACGCAGCTCTTCGCCAGTGAACCGCCAATTCAGGATCTCAACTCCCTTCTTGGCTTCCGCGAATTTAGCGCCGATTTCAGCGAAGGGATACGCATGGTGGAGTAGAGGGTTCTTAGGATAGTATTCTGTGGCGATGGCTTCCGAGGGCGGTGGCAAGGCGTGTTTTCGGAATGTGGGTGTAGGAAACTCTGGTACTTTGTTTTGGTAGAATTGCGACAGAGTGTGGATGAAACGGAAACGGGCAGTGGCGTCACCTTTTTTATACATAAAAGGTTGCATAGTCTTTCTCAATTGATCTTGACACAACTTACTGACCTAGAATGTGATGCCAGGATATACCAATGCATGTTTCTTCCAAAAAGAAGGTAAGTTGACAACGGAGTAACGGCTCTGTCCCATTGATAAGGCTGGCGTGGGTCCGCTGGGGAAATGCAAGGAATGCTAAAAAATTTTGCATGACCCAGTCTTCTTGCAAAAATGAACTCGAAGATTTCTCTTCGACACGACTGACACCCAAGGGTACAGGAGTATTTGTGAGTTCTATCTAAGAAGACAGTGAACTGACTGCTACTAGGCCATGGAAGAGGCCACTTACAAACCAACGCCTGTCTTGACAACGTAGCTGCCCAGCTGCATGGGGATACACCTGAAGAGTGTTAGAAAGGGCATTCTTGAACTTTTCCACATCAATCGTTCCAGGGAGGACATGGACACTGTTGACCTTTCAAAGGAAAATGCCTATAAAAATCAAGACAAACAGCCATAACTTAGACCTACGTCATAGAACCACAAATCATAGGCCAGATCAACGGTGGTTTGGTGATGAAGTACAGTAGGCAACTTTGGGCATACGAGGTGCATGGTGTTACTATCAAGGAGCAGAGCGGGGCCTGGCATATCACTGGAAGTCTTGGAACCGAATAGTCTACATGCTTACTATACTCATGCATATGACTCAGATCTGGTGGGCCGCCGACTCTCTACAAAACTACCCTCCGTTTGGAAAATCTACGCTGTAAGCTTACTGTAAACCCTCGCTTGGACCTCGACGGCCAATGAATAACGGTATAACTTGAGACCATTTGGGCACACCTGATAATCAGATAGTCCTGGCCGACCACATGAGCTAGTGCTCGAGTATGGCCCAAGGGGGCCCGGGGGTGGGATAAATGCAGCCTCAGCACGGCAGATCCAGATCAACTTTGTACAAAGACCTCAGTAATACTTACATTGTGTCCGAAACTTCCCGCGTTCAAGGTCGATACGACTTGTGTATCTCCCTACATTCTATGGCCATGCCAATCTCCATCATGCACTGCGCATTTCAAAGGTTAGTGGTGTTAGTGTTTCGATGTGCAGCTACGACATTCCAGTCTGAGATGCTTCATTACCACAGAAGGTCGTTCAAAACAGCAGTGAGGATATCTTTTACCAAGCGGCACATGCCACCTGCGCAAAGAGCTCAGTGCACGGACGAACAGGGACGAACTCGAACACCAATTAGCTGACCAAAGCAAGGAGAACCCAGAAGTCCGCCAAGACGCCACGAAATCGGTTCAGTTGACCAAACCTGAGTCGATAACACATGGAAAACAGCACAGTACTAAGCACTCCCGAGCCCCAACGTATGTGGAACAGGAGAATTGGGATTCACCTTGTTGGAAAGATCATCGCCTGTGGGCGTAAGAAGATCGGACTTGGACAACCTCAAGTGGCAGATCAGAATGCTTCTTATCACTTGTCCTCATTAGTAGTCCATCAGCAAGTGCACCCAAGAACATAGTGATCAGGTCACGATCAAGTGAAGACCAGATGACCTATCTTTCCGCTCGTTGACTCTTAAAGTTGGTAGCAATCGATAAAGCTACCCATATTCGAGGTGTCCGAGAAAAATGCCTTACTAAAAGCAAATTCAAAATAATTCAAAAGATACACTTAATTTTTGGCATTCAAGTAATGAGTGTAAATGAGGCTTATGAGGGCTGGAGTTGTGGAGCAGCCTCAGCGACAAAGGATCCGTGGACTATGCGAGTCAAAAGGCGTAATCATCTTCCTCATCGTCATACTGAAAAGAATACGAACTGTGCAAATCAATGTCACTTGCGGTGTCATGATTCCAGGGTAAGCTGGAAAATAAATGGCGAACGTCCGAGGTGCATCGGACTTGTCCTGCCGCAAACGGTTTGCTAATATAGTTCATGAAGTCAAAGGGCATCTCAGGGACATCCTATGTAAACAAACAGGGTAAGGGATGCACCAATGTGGTATAAAAAAGTGGGCATACATACCAGCAGTAATGATTCACTGTCACCGAACAGGCTCGATGATCTTCATATTGAGCCGAACACCTGCCCACTCCAGAGTGCAAAGTTCATGTAACATTTCATGAAGATTCCAAAGGCGGTTCCAATCCATCAGGAAATCCACACAATACTAATTATACTATTTACGAACTATTTACGAACTATTTACGGCTTTTCATACTTTTCATACTTTTCATACTTGTTCCACTATTTTTCGAAGGCGGGCTAATGGCTAAAAGTCAAAAAGTGTATTATAGTCAAAATAGTCGAAAAAGTTCACTACAACGCCACAATACGTTGCAGGCACCACAAACTAAGTTGTAACAACCATAAAATGACGGATAAGCAGAGATAGATAATGGTTCCGGTCACGGTGACCGCAGGGGAAAAGTGGAATCGTGGTGGTGAAGACCACACTTTCGATTCGGACGAGTGTTGTGCCTCTATGTCCTCGCCGGTTTGCGCGTAGTGGACTAGTACAAACGGGTCATGTTTAGCAAATACGGATAGACGGAAATACGTACCGTTCACCTCATGAATGGGCGACCCTCCAAGCCCGGTCGACCCTTCAACTTCGGCGGAGCTGATACTCGCCGCGCGAAACGATTCTCTGCGGCACCCACTCCTCCTTGCATGTTTCTTCGCGTGTTTCCTGCCCATCCACTAAGAGTTACATTAGTTATAGATATAAAAAGTACCCTGAGACTCACATATAGTTGTAGAGTTGAGTTGAGGTGCTATTCTGTACAAGGATGAGCAATGAAGAGTTTGGGGGCGGGAAATGTGCAGCATACCAGACAGTGGAATTAGGTAAGTCGACCGACTTCACGCGCCATAAAGCTGCGCCTAGAATGCGATTTCGAACGCATGGTGATCAGCAAACTTATTCACATAAAAAGAGTAAAATTTGTCGTATGCTTCGTTAGGCTTGACGCTCGCTGCGTCGATGTGCCGCTGGCTCGCATATATAGGGATGAGTTGAGCTGCGCGATAAATGGTATCGATGTGGATGATGGCGATGTCTTGGGCGTTGCGTGTACGAACCATCCACATCCCTGTATCGACGTTTGGGCCATCTCCTATGCGGTCAAACCAGCGTATGATCGCACAAGGATACACCGTGCCTAGGTACTTGAATGAAAAAAAACATAGAACGCGAGCGACATCCAGGCCAAGCATGCCCTCTGCCTGAGGATTGGTTACGACAAAAACGCAGTCATAACGTGGGCCTTCGTTCCTCCACATAGGGGAACAACGTATGTGTTCGCGACGCATGCCGTGGAGGCCACTCACGTCACTGGGTGCATAGAACATCGAGGACGCGGAGTTGTAGACACGGATAAATCCATCATAAAAAGGACATTCGTCCAAGGGGACATCTTCTGGATGGCGATCGTCATCCTGAAGCTGCGATTGAAGAAAACGGCGCAAAACATCGAGGAGCTGGGGCATGTCGAGTTCAGTTGCTAGGTCCTTCATATTCCTCGCACGCGCACGTTCTATGATTGACCAATCAGAATTCATACGCATGAAGTTGTGAGTAAAGGCATACGGTAGGTCCGGGCCAACGATACGTGGGCCTCAACTGACATAGGAGAGTCATCCGTATCGCCTGTGTCTTCTTCGAAACCTGCTGTGGGTTCATCAGCACTGTCTTCATAGTCCTGATTGTTTGACATATTGTGGTCAGTCTCATTATTAGTCCCATTAGAATATTGTTCTAGAATGCAGTCAGGATTAGAACATCTATTAAAGAAAAATGCCCTCACCCAGAGTCCCAGGTACTACATGTGACAGGCAAGTCCCTCTCAACATGCCACGTTTTTCGAAGTCTGCACGCGCTGCAGCAAATTTGTCAAGCCTCTGGTTGATCACAAGCATCTGTCCGAGAGCCTGAAAGCGGTTAGTACGCCGATAAGGCCGCTTAACTGCTTTGATATGTTTGGACTCGGTAATCGATGAACAGAGCCCATTCGGTGCGCCGAACTGGCGTATAAGATAAGGATAATGCTTCATAGCATGTTGCCGGGGTAATGAAAACGTAGCGATTATTCTGGCCTCCAGGAAGACTTCGCGATACGAGTGGAAGCGTGCGAGGGCGTCCTCGATCGCGGTAAGCGTTGGTTCAGTGATAACATTTCGACGGACGAGGTAACAAAACTCGAGAAAGGCACGAAACGTGCGGATGATATCCTGTGGGACATAGCCTTCAATGGCTGCAATATATACCTGTAATGGACCGGTCAATCGTCATACACCACTTAAAAAGGATCGAAGAACCTTCATGAGGCCTTTGGAGTCATCACCAGTCCATTGTTTAAAGTGTCGACCTTGAGGGAAACGTCGCAGCCCAGCAAACGGGGCGACAGCTGCAATCCTGGAATTCAACGAGGTCAGTGCATGATAACAGAGGTCAGGCGACACACCTTCGATCAATATCATCCAGTATTATTTCTGCAGGACCCTTTCCATGACGACGGATGAGATACCTTTCCACCCAGTCAACCAGGTGATCTTTGAATCCGCCCTTGATGAGTTGATGGAGAATATCCGGCGAAAGCATTCTCTGGATGTCCGCTCGTGGAAACTCGCTTGTAAATGGCTGGCCTCGATCAGTCATGAGAAAAAGAAGGGAATATATTGTACAAACCACTATATCTCTGTCAATGCCATACTCGACCCAAAGTGTCAGAAAGTCCATCTCCTCGATGATCAACTCTGTGTGCTCACGGTGACGCCAGAGTGCAGCTTCATCAAGGTTCCCCCGGGGTGCGAGACATTTCGGACACCAATTACGCACGATGCACGACAAGAGAACTTGTTCTTCGTAGTCAGCTATATAAGCTGCGAGCGCATAGATGACGCGTCGGTAGTATTGGTCGCCAAATAGTACTGTTTCCGGAACTGTCATCGCAGCACCAAGCGACCGAAGAATGCGCGCCAGCGACGAATGAAAGAGCTGTTTCTTAAATTTACGGAACCCTCGTGATTTAGCATGCTCCCTAGTTGCTATCAGGCTATCAGCGGTAGTACGAGTAATAGAATTTGAAGTGCTTACTTTTCGGCATTGCAAGAAATCCAATGAGCACTACCGCATCACAGTGTGCACGACGAGTGGTGTTGCGCACGTTTCCGATGGAAAGATAGAGCGGGTAGTAATCCGTTTGCCCAGTTGCAACGGAAACAGTGGTCTTGTCGCTGCCAAGGATGATGGGAACCAATGTTGCTCCAGCTGTTGATGGGTCATCACTGATAATCTTGTCCTAGGAGTACAAGATTAGTGGGTATAATCGAGATAAACCCAGTACATACCGCTTCCTCCCAGGCCCAGTCGCCCGACATAAAGTCCTCCCAACGCCTCTGATCGTTTGTGGCATCGAACTCCCGGTATGGTACGAAGTCCATTTCATCCTTAATATCAGTACGTCCGAGGAGGTTGTGGATAACTTGACGCGGGTCTCGATACCATACATCATAGATGTCGAACATCCAAGGGGCCTCCGGTTCGTCCTGGCCATCTTGACCATCCTGTCCGCCCTGTCCGAGCAGTTCGACCACTTCGTCCTGTTCATCCTGTCCGTCCCGCTTGCGCTTGTAAGTGATTTTGAAGTTTTCCCACTTGACTGCGCCAACTGACATGCTGTCAATCACACGATAAAGATCTGTGTGGTTGGTAAATAGTGGATCACCACCTAACCCGAGCAACGATGCGGCCCAGATTTCAAGTAACGTGTCGATTTGCTTGGCTGGCATTTCTGCACGTTTAAAAAGAAACTCGGCAAGTTCGAATTCTAACCGGTTGCGGTATGGGGCCCAATCATCCGGCGATCCATGTACAAGGGGCGGGGGCAGAGCATCATCTGGTAGAAAATGGCCCTGGGAGTCACATCTTCGTGCTGTAATAAAATGTATGAGTAAAGGTAGAATAATGTGTGCGTAGGCTTACCGTTAAGACCCGCATGATAATTGCGATAAACCTTGTTGCCAGGACCAACAAACCCTGCGATCATTCCCGGATCAAATTCCTGGTCCGATGTTGCGCCGTGGTTGAAGTCATGTGGACCGTCATCTTGAAGGTCATCATCTGCAACGTGTTCGGCTACTGGGGGCATGGCGTTTGAACCGTGGTCCTGTTCAGAATAACCAGGAGACCCTCGGGAGTGGTTGAGGCGGCGCAGATGGCTGCGCTTGTGCTGAGTGAGCCCCGACCGGTTTTTGAACCAACGATTGCAGCCTGGTACATCGCAAGGGAGGCGGAGAGCATTGAATTCTGTCCGTTGAGAGTTTCGAGCGCTGCCTCTGCACGGCGGCATTTCGATGTAAACGAACACGTTTGGGGACCCTTGCGTGATTGGTAAACGGTCAAAAACCTAAGTTAAGCGGAACTTTGTGCATTTGTTTGTGAAGAACGGGACTTGGTAAGAAATTTTCCTTGCACAAAAACGAAACTCACGCTGTGCTGTCTTCGTCTCCCCCCCACGCACGACAAGTATCATGTCGACTTCTTCTAATACTCATCGTCCGCGACGAGAGAAGGCCAACCTGCATCCAGGGAGGATCATTCTCGAAACGCAGACCAAACGGCGTACCCCAGCCCAGAAGAAGGCCGATGACTTGCGCGCACAGGAAGCCATCGATGCTCAGGCAGCTGCTATCCAGCAGGCTCACGCCCGAGTCAGCGAGATGGAGACCGCCATGGAGGTCAGGCAGGTTACCCAAGAGGCTGCTAAAGCGAAGCCAGTCAGACCAAGACAGGCGCCTGCCAGTAGAGGAAGACCTACAAATATACCCGCCCAACCTCATGTTGAAGGTGAGAACAGTTGAACAATTTGTTGTTCGACTGCAGACACTGATAATATGACAGTAGATGGAACCGGTCCTCCTGTTGCGATGGAGGCCAGACAGGCAATCCAGGACACTGCTAAAGCGAAGTCAGTCAGACCAAGACAGGTCCCCGTCAGTAGAGGAAGACCTACGAATATACCCATCCAACCTCGTGTTGAAGGTGAGGACAGTTCGATTATGTCGTTCGACAGACACTGATAATATATCAGAAGTCGCTGATATGGAAGTCGATGCTCACCAAGTAACTGGTCCTGCTGTTGCGGACTATACAATCAACAAGCCACAGAGTGGGAGAGCAGCTAGCCGCAAGTTGCAAAGGCAAGGTGCAGTCATCGACCTTAATCTGTTGGCAAGTGTGGCGTCGACACGTGCGCATGCACCCAATGAAGTGATCTCTCAGCAAATGTACGTTCTTATTTTCAACTGTTTGATACCAGATGCTGCTACTAACTGAGTCAACTTTGTTTTGGCTGAACCTCACCTGGAATGCTCTCAGTACCCCAGTGGACGATCCCTTGGGCCATGTCCATCGTTGGGCCAAGGATGTCCCAAGTGGGCCGACGCCACGATCCAACAGAATACGTCCTGCCCCAACTTCCGTCCCTTCCTTGACAAGCGGAGCTACTACCGCTGTCAACTCCAATACAAGCCTAGCATACCAGGTACGTTGCTACGTTATCAAGTAGGATCGGTTATCTTCAACATCTTCAATCAGGGAAAGACGCATGCGCTAACCCACTACGTGGACGGAGAGGAATTAGAGGACCAACCAGCTTTCCCTGTCAAGGTTGTAGGTCACGACAATCTCAAGGTATGTCTCTTGATGCAAATTGACTGTTACATTCTGTATCGCTTCTAGGTGGTCGCAAGCACGGCTAACAACGTAGAGAGCGACGATGAATTCAATCAACCTATCTATGAGGAGGTGCAGGCCGGCTCGAAGCGCAAGCATTCGGATCATGACGACGCCGGGTATGTTACCTCGTCCGAGGTTGAGGACTTCGATGATGAATACTTCGACGATGAGGATCACAATTTGCACTTTCGTAGGTGGCCTGCTAAGGAATCGTGTGTCACGATGGTACTTTTTAAAAATATCTATTTGAACTATGCATTGATCCCTTTGGAATCACAGACCGATAATGCAGTAGACAAACCAAATGAAGCAAAGGTCGACAGGAACGCGGACCAAGAATCGGGACAGAGGAGCACCACAGCGGATCAAGTGCCTTCGACGAGGGCCAAGGCCAAGGCCAGCAAGCGTCCTCGTTACCGAAACCAAGATCTGCCCTCTGCGCTCACAGCGGGCAAGACGTGGACGAGAGATATTATGCCTGCTCTCCTTGTGTGGGCTGGAAGCTTAGCTGACCCTTGGACAATCTCAGATGATGAACTCATGCGGTCGCTCCGAATCATTATCCTGACTATTGCCCCGGATTTTGGGGACCTGAATGATATTCGTCCTGGGACGGCAACCTTTAATATTGTATTGTTCGCATTATTTACCTTGCTGCTTGACTCACGCTTTCTTGGACAGGCTTGTCAACGACTCTGCCAGTGGCGCAGCAACTTTGGATCTACTGCAATTGCTCTCATCGCTCACTTCCTTGTCTCGAATCCAGAAATCGGTGTGCCGTCTCTTGCCCAGGTTCAGGAGCTCTGTTCCAAGCTGTTGGAAGACTTCACATTTTTATATTCGGATCAAAATCCTCGCAAACCGGAGAACATTTTTCGGTCATATTTCGTATTATACCACCTTGGCCACGCACATCTGCGCCCCTGTGCTGACTCACCTGATGTCCCAGGACTGAAGATCGGGGATCTGAAAAAATTTGGTGTCAAAGGTGCGCTAGCCCTTACCTGTGCAGCAGTATGTATTACATTTTAGCCCGGGACGGTCAGCTAACTTATTTTTAGCTGCACCGTACTCTTTCCCTATTCAAATCTGGCGAACTGCAAATTGATGTTAAGCACACGTCCTTCGGAAAGGCGGCTGTCAAGATCCCGCTCAAAGTGAACAAGGTGACTGGGAAGGAATCGGGAGCTGTTTCAACGTTTTCCGAGCAAAATTGTGGCCCTCGCACCAGGTTATACGTTATAGCGATCGATAAACGTGATAATGCCGCACTCTGTGACATCGTTGCAGGAGCAACTGCCCTCATTCCGTACAGTATGGACGCCGTGTCGGAGGAAGGGAGCTTTCAATACGAGGAGGACAATGTTGATGATCTAATTGCCGCTCTCTGTAAGTTATATTGTCGTTTATGCACACTGCTGACAAGTAGTTAATAGGATCCCACCATTTGGATGTACTCTGATCGTGATTAACTGCCTGCACTCGACATCATCGCGTCTCTGGTATATTTGCATACATTCTTCTCCCCCCCCCCTTTTTTTTTTGAGTCGCTCGTTCGCAAATACGATCCTTCAACTAATTGTGTCCTTTTTTGTGCTATCCTACTAATTGAGTCACCTTCATTTTGGGTCATTGTAGGGTTACAATCGTTTAATTGTTTCGTGCTGGACTTTATCCCGAATGCATTGAATTTTATTCCCTATCTGTGAGCTGAACAAAAGGTTCCGAATAGTGAAAATAAGTGCGAAGAAAATTGCGGATAACGACAAGTCAGATAGTAGAAAAAGTCGGAAAAAGTCAGAAAAATAGTACAAATAGTCAAGAAATAGTACAAAGAATAGTACAGATAGTAGACGAACCTACTAAAATCACTATTCTGGCTTTTTTTGACTATTAGTACAAATAGTACACAAATAGTACGAAAATAGTAATGTGTGGATTTCCTGATGTCTCTAGTAGCATACACCGTGCAAAGCCTGATTCGCAATTTCGATTGCCTCGTATGTTGTCAGTATTTGAGCCATCTAACTAAATGGTGCGGGAAAGTTGACAAGCCCCTAGTCAGTTTCGGACCGTCCACAGTCAAGCTTTCGAGATGATGCCAAGTGGCTTTGGAAGGAGAGTCATCCCCCAACCGAAAGATCGGAATTGAATCTTGGGGTCCCAGAACCATGTGGCGAACATTGGGAAACGTTGAATAGATGGCCTTGGCTTCATGTGAGGGATCCATACCGGAAAGGACAAGGTGAATGACACTACTGAACTTGTCACCGAGTCCAGCGAACACATCATCTGGTGAGGCATCCCAAACTGGTGGACAATACTCAAAATGACTGAGCACCAGAGCGACAAGAGCCTGCATTAGTCCTTTCGCTGAGCGAACTCTGCACACAAGCATTTCGAGCAATGGAAACTGAATACTATTGGGAGGTAGTTGGTCGAAAGTCCAGAGCTCACCGGAGAGAGAAAGTGATGTTAAGTTACGGCACGATAATAACCCAAGAAAGAATGGGGGATCTTCTCCAAACACACCGGGGATTTCAAGATTTTCCGGCCGTTTATAGTGCATTGAAAATGACAAATGATAGTTTTAAATTTTACTTTCACATTTTACTTGCATTAAAATTTAAAATTATTGTTGTGGTTCAAATTTTACTGCCATTAAAATCTCAAACTACTGCTATAATTCAAATTTTAAGGGCATTGAAATCTTCTATATTAAAGTAGCTAGCTCGTGAGAACGCCAGACAACTCTGAAATCTCATTGGCTGACAACTTGAGACAACTCTTAATTCTCATTGGCTGGTAATTTTCCTTAATGAGCCAGCACTCTTCCACTTCATTCACCAACCACTGTCAAGCAGTCTCTGATTGGCGCTCGACGCCACAAGATGGCTCATGGGCACGTGGAGAGGTATGGTTTTCGCGCCTTAGACCTCACTTTGCAACGTTAACATGTATTTAGCACGTGGGAGAGCATCCACAGTGTGCGCCGAGCGTCTTCAGATGATCACAACCACGGCCTTCGGGTGAGTTGAGTATACCTTCTGAGTGCTAATTCCTTACTTTTTTTTTGGACTTGTAGCGGAACAGTATTCAGGCAGAAAACAGTCGAGAAGGGTTCAGCGCAAGTAATGACGCAAGCAGCATTCATCAAGCATCGTCAGACAAGCGTGACGACTTCATTCAAGGTTCTTCGACTTCAGCCCAGCTGTCCACACGTGGCAAATGCTGTCGAGCTGCAGCCGAGGGCCTTGGAGAGGATGATGCTCATCCACGAAAGCGAGTTGCACTCACAAGTTTGCAAGCAACTTCGTGCAAACATGAGGGTATTATGTTCATACCACTAAGGAATTTGACAAGCTCATTGCCCTACAGCATTGGGATGTGCAGATCAAAGAAGTAACAATGTTTCCGGAATGCATTATGGACGAAATTTGATGGATGTTGACAGAAACACAGTACAGGGTCAGATGCCCATCTCTTGACATGCACTTGGTCAGCGCTGATGCCGCGAACGTGAGCGCCAGCAGCATCAGGTTAGTCATTACCAGTCTCCAATGCTACCTGTAGTTAATCACTTGTAACAGCAACCAGTGCATCCCCTGGCCCATCATCCTGTAATCCCTCAGCTGTCTGAAATTGCTCTGCCACCGGTAATTGCTCTCCCACCTGCAAGTGCTCCCTGCAATCCCTCAGCCAAACCCAGATGCACATCAGTGTCGCTCACTTGGGCAGCAGAGGCGTCGTGAACGGGAGTGTCAACAACGCCAAGCAGCAGACCAACGTGAACAACCAATCCCTCCGCCGCCTGCAATCCCCCAGCCTCCTGCAATCCCTCGGCCAAACCTGGATCCAAATCAGCGTCGCTCACTCGGGCAGCAGAGGTGTCGTGAACGGGAGTGTCAACAACGCCAAGCAGCAGACCAACGTGAACAACCAATCCCTCCGCCGCCTGCAATCCCTCCGCCGCCTGCAATCCCCCAGCCTCCTGCAATCCCTCGGCCAAACCTGGATCCACATCAGCGTCGCTCACTCGGGCAGCAGAGGCGTCGTGAACGAGAGCGCCAACAACGTCAAGCAGAACAATGCGAACAACCAACAGTTGACAACGCACCTCCACGAGATGCCCAGGTGCTGCGCCAGCGTGGCCGAGCACCAGCTGCGACGAGAGACCTCTTCCTTGCTGCCCGCCATCGCTATGTTGAGCCAGACAACCGGCATGATCTTGGACGCATGAACGTGATGTGCCCATACTGCAATGCTTACCATTGGATAGCTGAACGCCTTGTAGCATCATCAGATTTCCGCCCATTGTTTGGAATGTGCTGTGACCAAGGCCAGGTCCGTATTCCTTTGATGCGTGAGCCTCCGCAGCCTCTGAAGTCGTTATGGGATGGTGAAACACCTGATGCAATCGAGTTTCGGACAAACGTTCGTCGATATAATGCAGCGCTTGCATTCACCTCGCTGGGAGTGGAGATTGATCATCAGATCAACACGCAGGGTCGTCATGCACCATACGTATTTCGTGTTCACGGAGAGCTATGTCACCGAGTTGGGCAGCTATTACCTACAGAGGGCCATCAGCCCATGTATGCCCAACTGTATATCTATGACCCTGAGTCAGCACTCCGGGAGCGTATGCAACGTGATGTTAACAGTGAGCTCTCTGAACGTACTATGCGGAAGCTCCAAAATGTGCTACTTGAACATCACCGGTATGCAACTCTCTTTCGCAATGCCCATGAGCTACTTCTGCAATACCCTACGGACTCCTCGATCACCATTCGTTTGCTTGCAGATCCAGCCCGTGATCAGCGACGCTACAATCTGCCAACTGTGGGTGAGATTGCAGCAGTTATACCAGGAGATGGCTCTCAGGCTACTGATTCCTGTGACATCGTATTGCACCGCCGGAATGGACCGCTTCAACGAATCAGTGAAGGGCACAGATCGTATGCCTGCCTTCACTATGTTCTCTTCTTCCCATATGGCGAGGATGGTTGGCACTGGGATTTGCAGATGCACCAGCCTCACAAAGACAAGCAGCGGACGCTTTCACAAATTCGCTATGTTGCGTTTCGTCTCTTTCCCCGTCAAGCAGAGTATTCAGCTCTCCTCCGTGGGCATGCACTTTTCCAACAGTATTTGGTTGACATGTTCGCATCTGCAGAGCAAAATCGTCTCACATTCCTGCGTGCCAACCAAGACAAACTACGTGCATCACTTTACAGTGGTCTGGAGGATGCTATTGCTGCAGCTGGTGACGAGGAACTCAGTCTCCATGAAATTGGGCAACGCATCATCCTGCCGTCATCATTCACGGGTAGTCCACGCTACATGTATCAATGTTATCAAGACGGGTTGGCATTGGCTCGACACTTCCGGAAAGTTGACATCTTCATGACTGTCACATGCAATCCTTCTTGGCCTGAGATTCAACGGGAGCTGCTTCCGGGGCAGAAAGCCTCAGATCGCCCAGACTTAGTGGCATGCGTGTTTCACATGAAGAAAGAGGCTATTATCAACTACACCTCCAAGCATGGTGTCTTTGGCCGAACTGTCGCATACATATACACCATCGAGTTCCAGAAACGGGGGCTACCCCACATGCATATGCTTATTTTCCTCGATCATCCATACAAGTTACTTACTCCTGCTGAAGTTGATTCAGTCATATGGGCACGATGGCCTGACCCTGATATGCAACCTTTGCTCTTTGCCACTGTCAAAGCCTGCATGGTACATGGACCATGTGGTGCCCTCAACCTGAATGCTCCGTGCATGGAAAATGGCAAATGCACCAAAGGGTATCCGAAGCCCTTCCAAGCACAAACGAACATGGACAAGGAAGGCTACCCACTGTACTTTCGTCCGGATGATCACCGTAGCTTCAAAGTTGGTCACCACGATCTTGACAATCGCTGGATTGTGCCCTACAACCCATTCATGTCAGTCACCTTCGACTGTCACATCAACGTCGAGTGTGGTGTAACATTCAGCTCTTTGAAGTATGTCAACAAATATATCTGCAAGGGTCAAGATCGGACAACTTTGGAGGTCAGCTCCAGGCGAGATGAGATCAAGAAATACATTGATGGTCGTTATATCTCTGCTCCAGAGTCGATGTGGCGGATTCTCCAGTTTCACATTCATGAGCAACAGCCTTCTATTACTCAACTGCAAGTGCATTTGCCAGGACAGCACATGGTGACATTTGATCCAAACGAGGATGTTGAGGCTGTACAGCAACGGGCTGCTACGGAGCAGACAACACTCACCGCATTTTTCAATGCTAATGCAGATCTTGGGGCACTTGGTGTGGAAGCCCGCCGTCACACCTACCAGGAGTTTCCTCAGTACTTCACATGGAAGCCAAAGGAGAAGGTCTGGGCTCTGCGTCAGAGGGGATATGCACTTGGTTGCATGTATTATGTCAGTCCAACAAGTGGAGAATGTTTCTATCTCCAGACCCTCCTAACAATTGTTAAGGGCCCCACATCATTTGCTCATTTGCGAACATTTAATGGCATACTTTATCCCACCTTTCATGATGCCTGCATTGCCCATGGACTTTTGGAAAATGATGGGGAGTGGCGGCAGTGTCTGGAGGAAGCTTCTGCAATGCAAACAGGGCATCAACTCCGTCAACTCTTCTGCATGATGCTCCTTTTCTGTAGTCCTGCTGACCCTGAAGCACTCTGGATGGACTTCTGGCAGCACATCTGTGATGACTTGCAGCACTACTTGATCACCAACCTTCAGCATAACAATCCCACTGCTGAGGATGTCTATGACTACGGCTTATATCTTCTCGATCAGTTGTTGACAGCATTGGTCCATACTTTGTCAGACTTTTCCATGCCTCAGCATCAGCACAACTGGGGTGCTGTTGTTGGAAATTGTTTCATTGCTGAGCAGCGGGCATACAATATTGATGTGGAAAGACAAGAAGCCATTGCAAACATTCGCTGCCTAAACAATGAGCAACTTGAAGCATTTGATCACATTATTGATTCAGTTCAGCATGATGCAGGACCACTGTTCTTCCTCAATGGACCAGGTGGCACAGGGAAGACTTTTGTTTACAAGACAGTCTGTCACCACATCAGGGCAGAGGGACAGATTGTCCTTTGTGTGGCTTCTTCAGGGATTTCTGCACTCCTCATGCGAGGAGGCTGCACTGCACATTCAATGTTCAAAATTCCGGTGGATGACTTGACAGAGGATTCATTTTGTCACATTCCAAAAGAGAGCCTTCTTGCAGATCTCATTCGCCAAACCTGCCTTATCATCTGGGATGAGATCACCATGCAACACAAGCATGCCTTAGAAGCTGTTGATCGGACATTTCGTGATCTCAGGGATAATTCGGATGTGCCATTTGGTGGTATCACAGTCGTCATTGGAGGGGACTATCAGCAAATCTTGCCAGTCGTTCACCATGGCTCTCCACAAGATATTGTGAATGCAACAGTCCAGCGGTCCTACCTTTGGAAGCAAATCGAAATCCTGCAGTTAACAAAGAACATGCGCCTTGAAAGCTCAGATGCAGAGAGCCGAGACTTTGCAGAATGGCTTTTGGGTGTTGGTCATGGGAATAACTGCAATGCTGATGGTCATGTTGCATTGCCAGCAGACATGATCACACATGATCTCGGTTCCCTGATCAACAATATCTATGCTGGGATTGATAGTCAGAACATCCCACCTCCTGAGTACTTCAAGAACTGAACCATCCTTGCTGCTCGCAATGGTGATGTTGATGACATCAACATGGACATTCTCCGAAAAATGTGTGGTGATGAAAGAACGTACTTCAGTGCAGATGAAGTGCATCACCCGAAAGATACTGAAGACAATGATTAGGCAGAAGCCTTCCCAGTGGAGTTTTTGTGCTCACTTAATGCATCAGGCCTCCCACCAGGAGAACTTACACTGAAGATTGGTTGCCCACTGATACTACTTCGGAATCTTGCACCCCAAGATGGTCTGTGCAATAGGACATGCATGGTACTAATTCAAATGTCAGACAGAGTACTTGAAGTTCGCATTCTTGGTGGGGACCATGATGGGAAGACGGCCCTTATTCCAAGAATCTCACTCATACCATCAGCTAAAAATGCAGACTTCACATTTGTCCTCAAACACTGTCAATTTCCAGTTTGTCTTGCATTCACGATGACTATCAATAAGGCACAAGGACAGTCTGTGAAGTACGTTGGTCTAGATCTGCGTGTTCCTGTTTTTAGTCACAGGCAACTTTATGTTGCACTGTCTCGTGCAACATCATGCCAGCACATTTCGGTTTTGCTTCCTTCAGGTGAAACAACAACACCGAATGTTGTCTATCCCAAGATTCTCATCTGGTAAGTCTACTGCATGGCAAGTAAAAGCATGCTGAAACTCTGTTTCAAGAAACCAGGATTGTTTTAGTTGCTTCCTAAGATGTGCTCTTGCCAGAAATTACATTGTGTGCCACCTCCTCCATCTCAGTGGAAAATTCCCAAAGATTCCATGGTTTTCCATCACTTACAAATATCTCCGATTTTACCTGGTATATATATCTTCAACAATTGTCACTGGTTCACACACCTTTCCATCCTGCTCCTTAGTACTACTATCTTGACTTCTCACATTTGTTTTCAGCTTTTGATATAATGTCATCTTCTGGAGCTTCAGCAACCATCACTGCCATTGCAGTTTTCGAGAACAGCCGACATATTGAGGGCATGAGCTACATTTTTGATGCTCAGATTTACCTTGGCAAGTCAACACCGATTCTTGCTGCACTTAGGTACTTCAATCGTGAAGGCTGCGAGTTCAGTGACATTGGCTTCTACTTCATTACTGCAAGTGTAGGTCCTGATTTTTTAAATCTCTGCTTGAAGGGCTCATATTTTTACTACTAGGTCGCAATGATGGAGGCAGGTGCAATGATTTCCTGCCAGCCCAGTTGTCCTCCTGAGACAGAGTATGATCTGGTGGGAGATATTGTCAATGTGAGTGTATTATATTGTGTTCGTGCAATGTTTACTTTTTCTAATATGATGTTACAGCTCATTCCAATCAAGATTCCAGATGGTACCAATGATGCCAAAGTCATTGATCCGAAATACCTCCCATACATCAACATTTGTGGGGTTGCGGAATCCGTTGACGATCTCATGGGCACCTTCAACCTCATCCCACACCAGTATGTTGCCATACTATGGAATCTCCCTGGCCTGCACACCACATCAATTGAGGGTTCTCCAGCACTTTCCAGTACTCACCGGTTCAAATCGGTCTTACCAGTCAAGTGCTTGATCCCTGATAGTCTGAGATGGAAGACAAAGTCTGGTAAAAAGATGACTCCAAAGGCTGGGGGGTATGTTTCTGTAACTGGGTTCATCACTGAGAGGATTGGTGCACTAACTCTTATCTAATCTGCGATTAGATGACATCGTACCGTAGTATCTTATCTAGTGCACCTTATCTGTAGTCTGTCTACTACAGCCTCATGCTGTACATGCTGTATCCCTTGATGTCATTAGCATAGCCTTACCACAGGATGGCAGCTGTGTTCACTGCCTCGTACAGCATACAGCCTTGTGGATAGCCTCACACAGGAAACATGTAGTATAGTATATATACCATTGCAATCCAGCACCCACAGGCTCTCCATTTGAGCTCTCTTTGGGTCTTTGCTCTAAGACGCTTGTATCCTTTTCCTCCTCAGAGTCCCCTGTGTGGTAGTTCTTTGGGTTTTGCCCTTAGGGTTGTCTCAGTGCACCTCAGGCTTGTGAGGGATTTTGTGTTACGATTGAATCCATGGTATTTCTTGAGCGACCTATAGTCATGTCAAGCACCTGAGATCTGGTGACAGGTGGGTAGTTTCACTGTCATCTCATAGATGAGCTAATTCTCAACCCTTATCAGAACCATCCACTCCGGTAGCTGGGCGTGCAAGCATGAGATTTGACTTCACAAAATCCAGGTCTGCGAAGAAGCGTTGACTTGAAGATCCCACTCATTAAGCCAGTATTCCGGTCATGGACGGTCCATTCTCTTTTTGTGCACGTCACAGTTCCTTTACCCCCATATCATTCTTTTCACATACCATCCTTTTGGCATCTGTCTGACTACCATACACCACCATAATTAACTTCAGTCAATCCTTTTCTACTCTCCTATCTTACAGTAACAGTTGAGATGGGTTCAATCATGGTGTTACATGGTACACTCCAATATTAATTGTGTCTTCGGTGGCAGTTTTCCATCAAGCACAGAGTCTGCACAAAAGAACATAAATTGATGCAGCTTGCCCTTAACTTTTTGTCGAGTGGCGTAGCCACGGGTATCTGCTAGTGTGAAAGTAAAATTTAAATTTGTCATTTGTCATTTTCAATGCACTATAAACTGCCGGAAAATCTTGAAATCCCCGGTGTGAAAGGGATCATCAAAGACAAGGCGCAGATTTAGTAAGCCGGAGGGTACCCGAAAAGGCATTATTGTGATAAAAAGTCCTCCGAGCTCTAGAAATTTGAGAGGGCAATTTTCCGGTGCAAGAAAGGCAAGGCATTCCGTAAAGGATCCTTCAAAATCATCCAAGTATGGAGGGACATCCAGCATTGAAACAGATGTGAGAGTCGGGAATGTCATGTGGTTGAGCAGTTCCAATACAAGACATCTGTGGGGCTCGGTACTATCGTCTCGAATGGCGAGGCTGCGCCAGCGATGCGCACAGGGGGTGACAATGTCGAGTAAGGCAACCAGCGTATCACGGCTTTCCATTTCGAACCAAAAACAGATTTTGATGTCGAGGGGATGTTGGCAACTGTTGGCCACATGTTCCCTGACGAGTGGTTCGCGCCATGTTGGAGTCACCTTGATAGTAGACCAGAGACTAGGGCTGTGGAGAATCAAGTTTCTCCAACGACGTGACACTTTCATCAACTCTCTTTTCCATCCAAGATGTACATCGCAACACTTGCATGGAACCAAAGCAGTTTGGATGGAGAGCTCGATAATTTGAAACAGTAATTCGTTCGGAAGACGATCCGACAGGGACCAGCACCTGTTTAATTAGTCCTTCAACCTTGGTTCTCTGTGCCTGTGCAGCAAACCGCCGGACAGCGAACAGCTCTTTAAGAAGTTCTTGTTCGAACTTCTTTTCTAGCCGGTTTAGCTCAGCTCGTGCAGCTGCTAGTTCGTCCATAATAGTGATACTATCGTATCTATCGGTTATAGCAGCTGGAATACTAAGAAACTGTGAAATCTTACCGACGGCCAGTGCGTATGGCACAGCTGATTTGTGACTAAGCGCTGATCGTTGCATTCCTAAGGCTCCACCCCCACAAATTGGAGGTCGCACCCAACAAACACCTATGTAGTACAGTTGACTACATCGAAATGCATTAGGTCAGCATGCATAAAATGGGTAATGCAAGGGATTTTGCTCGGCCCAAGTCGGGACCCCCTCAACAAAGGCTCGCGTATGCATAATGCAAGTGCAAGCCATTGTCATGCACTTTATGCATTGTGAGTTAGTCAGAATAGCAAGCCCATTGTTTTTTTGTAGTATAAAAGTACAATGTAGGAGGTGTGAAGTGTTTCAATTTCACAACCTCGCTCAACCATGCCGGAAATCTTGAAAAGGAAGCCTCGTGACCCCCCTAAGACCGTATCCGCGAAACGGCGGAAGATAGGGGTTGGCACCAATCTGCCTCGCACATCAGCACAACTCCCAAAGACTTTGTCTCGTCCAAACCTTACTCTCTCTGACTGGATGACTGTTTATTCTTATGCTGACTCACATCCTGATTGCACTCAAGCTGATATTGTTCGGCACTTCAGCACTCTCGTGACTGGAGCTCTCATTTTTGACCAGTCCACCCTGTCGCGCAAATTACGAGACCGTCCAAAAATGGAAGCGCGTGTTAACGAGAATCCAACTGCATTGTCATCGAAACGACCACGCATCGTCACAAGGCCAGATATCGAACGGGCAGTTTATTTATGGCATCTGCACATGGAAAGCAAAGGAGAAACTGTTACAGGTCCAATGTTACGAGAGAAACGTGCAAGATTTGAGGATGAGTTTGATGTTCCAGAAAAGGAAAGGCTTACAGGAGAGGGGTGGTTGCATTCGTTTTGCAAGACATACAAAATTCGGGAGCATCGGTGGCATGGGGAAGCAGGGTCAGTGGACCTTGCAGCTGTTGAGGTGGAACGGCAACGATGCCAGAAAATTATGGCAGGGTTTGCACCACGAGATCGCTTCAATTTCGACGAGACAGCTCTCTTTCCTTAGTAAGCAGCCTGACTTAATGTGATTTCATAATCTAACCATACAAATTCTCAGCGCACCACCAGATCGTGGTTTGGCAACGCGCCAGTTGAGTGGAAAAAAGAAAGAAAAATTCCGTATCACTGTTGGGCTTGCTTGCAATGCTGATGGGACTGAAAAACTTGAGCCAATTTTCATTGGTAAGTCCTCAAAACCACGATGCTTCAAAAAGTACACACCAGACCAGTGTGGCTTTTATTATCGCAACAATAAGAAGGCATGGATGACATCATCCATATTTGAAGAGTATGTTTTCGTATTTCCCTCAAATGCAAATCAAAATTAATTGGTTAACACAGGTGGCTAAAGAAGCTAGATCTCCGCATGAAGCGTGAACGACGAAAAATATGTCTTTCCATTGATAACTTCAGTGGTCACAAGGTGGCTTATGAGCCTTCTAATATTTCCCTTGAGTTTTTCGAGCCAAACATGACATCGTTTGTACAGCCTTGTGATGCTGGCATCATCCGCTGTTTCAAGGCTTTGTACCGCCGCAACTTCTGTTCCCGCGCAATTGATTTGGATGCAGCTGGAGAACATGAGATTTACAAAATTAACCTACTCGAGGCAATGACAATGGCGAAGAAAGCTTGGGACTTGGTATCAGCTGAAACAATTAAACATTGTTGGGATCACAGCAAGATTCAACCGTGCGTATAGAACAAATTCTATAACATTCCAGTGGCTAACTTATCTGACCATGTGGCTGCACAGTGACAACTCCGAACCATCAATTTATCCCGCTCACATTGACCCCATTGCATGGGATTTCGTACGCCAATATGCCGCTGGGACGATGTCACTTCCGACAGCAGAAAGTAGCTTGCAGGATCATCTTGGTGACCGTTATGTTAACTCAGACTGGCAACCTGTTCTCAAGGTGGTTATGGAGTCTGAGGACGACAATGTTGCACTTGATACAGTGTCCACTCTCTACACAGCCGCTTCGTCTCGCACTGGCATCAAAATTTGTATTCCCGCACAGTGCACCACCACCTCCGACTCTGAGCCTACTCAAAAACCCACGCAACTCTTGTCAGCCGAGTTAGAGGTGATGGAGTCTGTCCATCACTTAAGGGAACGAAACCGCATTCATGGAAAACTTTCGTCTGTTGACGAAATCATCGAGCCACCAGAGGAGAGAGATCTTCCTGAATCAATCTTGGATGGGGGAGTGAAGGTGATTGCTGATGAAGTGCGCCGAGAGATGGCCATTGCAAATGGTGAGATTATTGACGTCGACGAGGACGACGAAGACGACGAAGACGATGCCAGCGCTACCGCGGCACTGCCACGCGGTGAACTTATCCAGCTGTGCAGACAGCTCGAAGCCGGTTGTATGCACTACGGAGGTGATCCTCAATTTTCGGTCAATCTCTCTCATGATCTTATCAAATATAGAGTACTCCTACAACGAGAGGAGTTTCTCACTGCCAAACAGACTACCCTTGACATGTTTTTCAAGCAGTAATATAAGATATGGTACATTTTGTACTTCGTTGTCAATACTCTGTCACATATAGTTACTATTGTCACATAATTGTCACACATACGTGACATATGCCTGTCTGCATAAACGACCTAATGCATATAAATTTCGTGGTCCCGTTGATATGCGTTATGATGTAGTCAACTGTAGTACTGTACTGTTTGGGAAGTGAAAATGAAGCAAACGGATTCTTGCTTCAAATCTGCAAAAGTGTCGAATGACTCCCGAGTTTTTGAATACTTAGGACGCACTCTGATTGGACAGAGACGAGGTTACTATTTTGAGCACTAAGTACATATCGTTTTGCAGATCCAGGCCGCCCTCTTCCTGCATACAGACAGAAGAAACAAGCAGATGCCCTACCACCACCAGAATGACGACGTATAAGTAAAAGTATTGTCACCAAATCAAAATCTTTATCTCTTGTATATCCACCACCACCTCTCGTCAAGTCCCTCCGTCCGGCGACTAAAAGGATTTTGTCACCGCTCGAGATCTCAATGCCGTCTGGCAAACTGCTTTACCTGGGAGTGACATCAACCTGGGCGTACCCAGGTGAACCTTGCGGCTATCTAGAGCAAAGTATGTTACGCCATCGAGCATCAGCCGCGTACCTGTTGGGTGCAATAGATGATACCAGGCAATAGTCTGGGGACCGAATTTTTTGAGTTTTTCAATCTTCTTGAGGAAGTACACTCAATCATCTTTTTGTTTCCCTCGAGCGTGACACGAGGGAATCCGCAGCCACCAAGGAGGCAGAAGGAATGACAGTGGCCATCATAACCATTCCAGCGACAAGCCTATCATCAGGCTTGGTAACAGAGAAGGTGGGAATGATCCACTGGGTCAATGTCATTTTGCTGTATTCCGTTACTCATCTCTTCATCCGAACCACAAGATCCAGTCCGTCTCCCCCGTCTTCACGGACAATTCCTTGTCATTATGAAGGACAAAGGGCGATCACAAGGCTTCTGTATTCCCATTCACAAAGCAGCTGAACTGCGTGAGGATAGTGAGCCAAGCGTCGTCAGGGCGAAGGGTTAGCGCACGATGATGGTTATAGCATTCCAGGACGGTATGTACAAAGCTATTCTTCTGTGGCTTCACTTCCACGGCCCGTGTCAAGCCCATGGAGTGGATGATATCTTCAGTGTAGACACGTGCATCGCGACGTGCACTCTTCGGAACTCCAATGTAGTCACTTTGGGGATGCTGGGGAATGGTTGTGCTTTGTGCGATGAGGCGGAAAATGAGGCTGATGGAATGTTTCTTGCCTCAGCTGAAGCATGATTAGGAGTATCTGCGGGTGACGCCAAGCCAACACTACGGATGGTTCAAGACGTCTCTGAGAGTTGAATAAAACCCATCTTTCTGGGATAGTATAGGTCGACGGAAACACACCTGGCAGGGGGGAAATATTGGAGCCACGCAGCCTGAGGCAAAGGATAGTCTAGTATTTGAAGTGCAAGGTGAGTGAGACCTAGGAACAGTCCCGATGAATCAGGACGGGCGTCCAGGCCAAACGTGCGTCTGAGCTACCTGGTTCTGCCCAGATCTGAGCTTGGCTACTCCCTGTTAACTGTCGGATTGGTAGTGGCTATCTCAGACCAGAGTTTTGATACAGCCAGTTCAGGAGTAAGTCAACTTGCATTGTTCTAGTACCAATATTGCAGATGGACTCAGCATCCGAGCATACGGCGGATCTTTGAGCTTTTTTTTGATCCTGTGGAGTTGCGGAGGGTTGTCCAAGAAGAATGGCACGAGCTTCGCGTCATACGTTCGAATGACGAGTGAAAGTCACCATAGTGTTACAGTTCTGTCACTTGCTTCGAAAGAAGCCAGTAACAATGATTCATGAGACGGGTCCCGTTCGATCCCGTATGTGAATCTGATTGGTCTCGGAGTCAAAAGAAAAAAATAGTGTCATAGAGCTGGTAGTGGTTATGTAAGGCACCAGAGGGCAAGGCTTGATCAAGAGCGTAGACGAGCGCCCGTTATCATTTCCCCGGGTCGGGCAACACAAGAAGGGGCCTTTATCGACGCGCACACCGGATGGCGGCAGACATGAACCCAGAGTCCTCATTTTGAGGGGCCCATGATGCGAAACTCAAACGTACGGACTCCGGGTGTTCATCACCTACAGAAACTCAATTGAATCACGAGGCTCAGTTTAACCGCTGGACGGCATGCCGTTCTCAGGGAAGAGCTTTCAATACAGTCAAGGGTGGGTGCAAACTAACCACCATTGGGGGGAGAACGTTCGAGGCTGGGCCCTAGGAATGAGAATCTCATGGCGCGCAGGTGAGGCCAGATAACATATCTGGAACTGCGTTTCTGAATGGGGGGGAGACCATTCATTTCCTGTTAGATATGCATCACGCCAGGCAGGGCGGCACCTACGGAAGGAGCTCCTCATGGCACGGGGGGTTCTTTCTTTATCCCGTATGTGCTATATCACCGGGGAGATTGAACGATTCTGGGGTCGTAACTCGGATAAGTACAAGAGGAGAATGATCTATATCGTGCGCGGCGACTGCAGCCCTCGTATTCATCTCCCCTTCAAGACGATTCAGGCGATGTCCAGCGGCGATCAAGATGTTCAGGATGGACGATACACCACTCACCTGACGGGGGTAGGTGATCTTTATCTTTGGGTCATCTAGCTGCTATGCCTCGGATCTGCGTCCCATCTCTCTAGCATCTGGTGACTCCATTGATCGGATAAGGATGGCATTGGTCACGGTAAGCGTCAGTGGACAAATTCCAACCAATCTTCCATTAGCAGGATCCATTGTGCTGGTCCGTCCTCATGTATTGAGCCGATCAACAATCGATCCCCTCGGATACGAAGTGCTGCTGCTTATGCCGCTGTGGGTGATGTTGGCATCGCCCAACCGTTTAGTCGTGGCGACGTAAATGAAAACGACGAGTCAAGTGATGGCGACTAATCCGTGTTCTGATACGGCGACAGAGGTGCAAGCGACCCGGCCTCTCTCAGCCCATGGTGCTCCTTGGGGTTACAACTGTGCTCTGGCCTCATGCCGCCACCGGGATTCGTACAGGTCTGGCGCAAGCGGGGCCCCTCTACTACCTCCTCCTTATGCAATTTAAGACGATCATTGAGCAGGCTCGCACGGTGGCCGCGATTTCTCCGCGCACAGGGTGCCCTTTGCTCCACCTTTTGCTGGACAGGCGCGGAAGCTGAGGTGTCCAAGGGGTGGCGCCGCTGAGTAGGGTTGTAGGTCAATGTCAGCGAGCATCCGCCTTGAGAGCCAGCGAATACAATAGGCGGCAACTGGACGTAGTCGGCGTGTGGCAGTTCACCGGTTGACCGCATTCGTGTCTGTTGTTGCGTACTTACATAGTACTACATTGTACATGCGCTAGCCACATGCTGTATTCATTTCCGGCGATGACCTAATTACGCGGCAGGGCAGACTGACTCTGAGGGTCGACGACAAAGGGATCACGCATGGGTATCCATCTTTGCTACATACACGAGAGAGGAGATGTACACGAGAAAGAGAGCAAACGACATGCAAAGGGAGAATCGACATAGATCAGGACCATCGCCTCAGTTCTGATCCCCCTGTCCGTGGTTGTTCCGGCCATTGACATTACCTGTATCAACCTGGTCAGCGGAGGATGTGGGCTTTGCAAATGGCTGAGGAAAGGGGGGGTATGGAGGGGACGGGAGGGCCATCTGGCCATCTGGACGATGGGGATGGACCATGTAGGGGCCGTATGCCTGTGGGGCATAAGGCAGGAAAGCCGGATAGAACTGGGCCGGCTGTGGGTACCCCTGCTGTTCTGGATCCTGACCCAAATGCCCGTTGTGGGGAGGAGGTGGGGGGATCGGGGTGATGTAGAACTGGGGGTAGTAGGCAGGAGCGTCGCCGGGCTTGGGGGTGGGCGGGGCGGGGAATTGCCCGTAGAAGCTCGTCGCGTATCCAACTGGGGCTGCCAGATAGGGGGGCATGGGTGGGGACGAGGAGGGTTGGGGCACACCCTGGGGGATAGGGATGCTGGGTTGCTCGGGCGCATCCACATTTTCGACGCTGCTGCCTGCGCGATCTCAAGGAAAGTGGGGAAACGACGATGAGGGTGAGGGAGAAGAGTGCGGGGAGGAAAGGAAACACACACCTTTTCCATCGCGCTTCTTGTAGGGGCCTCGTTTCACGCCCTTCTTCCGCTCCTTGCGTTGGGAATCGACGCATTCCTCGGCGATTCCGTACTTGACGCAGCGGAGACAGGGCCGAGCGTCGTCGCACTTCTTGCACGCCTTCTGACAGTTAGTGCAGGCGTTCTTGACCTGTCTTCGCTTGGAGCGGGGAGGCTGGGCGGGGACGAGACCGGGTGCAAATGGGTACATGTGCATTGCACTGGAGTACCCGCCGACGGGGTGCACGGTCATTTGGGGCTGGAGGTCGGTTTGGGTATCTGGGATGTCATCGCCGTCTGATGACTGGTTTCGCTCAGCAGACGACATGGAGCGAGGACCAGGACGAGGCGGTGAGTTCGTATGCAGGCTGCAGAAAGAGCTGATTAGACTCGGACACGAGTTAAACGTCCCTGTCGCTGCTCACGTGCAGGCGAGATGTTCGCTGAGTGGGACGGAGACGAGGAGGACCGCGACCCAGCCACTGCCGCCAAACACACACACACACACATCCAGTTTGCCCGCTCAGTCGCTCTCGCTCTCTGGCATGTCCAACGTAGGTGTCGCTCACGAATGCCATGGCGCTCGCTCGCTCGCTCACCCCCAGCCACGCGTGCACATCTCATCCACGGACGATGCCCACGACATCGACACCGACAGGCGCCCCGGCTCCGCGACCTCGTCGCTCGATCCCTACTACTTTGGCGCTGATTCGCCCGTCGCACACTCCCCACACGAGCCTCTGACCCCCGCTCGCGACATCGACAGAAAGGGCCTGGTTGGCGTGGGCGAACTGGCCACACCGCGCTGGGACAAATCAAGGCAATCGCACGCCGATGATAGCCATCTTGACGATGACGTGGTAGTCGTAAACGACTCTCCAGACAACCCTTGGGCTATCGAGGCTGTCGACGGAGTGTCCGACGAGGTAATTATCTCGTCTGCAGCATGCCGCATCCACTTGATCACATTTTCTCAGCACGAGCCCAAGCCTTTGCCACGCACTATTCGGCAACGTCGCTCAATGGGGGAAGAAAGCGGCGGCGAGGAAATACT